>LQNS02278163.1:2511544-2529296 GCA_001587735.2 Parhyale hawaiensis
TCAAACAACTTCACTTTGTAAATAAACAATGTGACGTCACAACCAAGACCGATAAGCGCACTCAAAATGAAGTTGCGAGTTGTGGTCGTAAACACAACCAAAAGCGAGTCTCCGTGCGACGACCACGTTTTTGGTCGTCACGTAGACATGAATTTGGTCGTTTCTGCAACTTGTGGTTGTATTTACGCACACAACTTCGCCACAAAGAATCGCCTCAGGTATAGGAAGAACTTTTTACCTTGAACATAAGAAAAGAAACAGCACTCCAAGTCGGGGCAACTGTACCGGCGGTAGCTATATATAGGACCGAGAACTACACAAGCCTTCATATGGCTACGAGGCTAACTAGGAGAAGGAGGACGCCGCCCAGTAGTTTTTCTCCTGGCGAGTCTTTCTTATGTTTCCGCCGCGGCTGAAATTTGCTGGTTGGGTTTCCCACAAATCAATGTGCTAGTTCTCCGATCTATGTATTAAATTGTTAGATGCAGTCATGCGATGAATTTGCTCCATAAAAGCTTCTGAAGCATCTATTCCACCCAATAGGCCCTTAAATATTATTTTTTCTCACCATCTGTCCAGCCACAATGCTACAGCCTCTCGGCCATTCCTCGGTACATTTCGGCACTTAAAACTTCGTGTTTGCTGAGTCCCGCCAGCAAGGGCGCACACTTCCTGGAATATATATAAATTTTTGCAGGGGAATACCGATCAGACTTTAAAGATTCCAAACTTGTATAACTTGTGTATAGCCAGGCTTCAGCCGGGACAAGTTTATCTACGTTGCCAATGTTTTTTTTTATTCCTTCTGGCTAACCTCGTTTGGCTTTTTGTATCACACTAATGCAGCTCAATTTCACATCTAATTTCTTGAGTTTTCAATCCTTTACACTTCCAAACCAATTACGTGAAACCGGTTGAAAAATCCCCTATTTAATGCAGACAGCCTAAAAGTTTTTGAGAGGTTGAGAATTAAAATGGTAGCAGATTCATTCATATTTTTAACCCTATACTTCATCGCTGGACTATTTCGTGCTTCAAATACTTTGACTCGGTATAATGCACCTGGAAGTTACTGCCAGATAGTCCAATTGCTTACTAGTACTGCTGACGAGTCTCTTCTATGAACTGCGAACATAGTTCAATAAAATACTTGTATATTTAAATTTGTACTCAAGACCTATTCTACTAGTTTCCCATGTATGGAAGCTAGCTTGTCTTACACGTAGGGGTCATCAGCTACGATGGTAAAGGTGTACAGAAGTAGGTAGGAGTCTTCAGGGACACAGAAAATTTTGGCCTTAAACCAGTGTCCTAGAGCCATCGGCACCCTGGGGCCTGATTAATTATCTTTTTAACTTACAACCTGCATAATGAGTTGAAATGTCATTCCCCATACTTTTAATTGTAACTACATAACTATACATATGCTGATGCGTGCGGTACCAAAAGTAGGAGCTCGTTCCATGCTGCTTAGGTTCTCTAACGCTGATGAAAGTATAGCGAATTTAAGCCAGAAGAAAGCTGGCAAAATCAGCTCGTCGTGTTTAGTAATAACTGTTGACCTTTTGACCGTAACTAATGAAAAGTAATAGAAGGGCTACCCTCGAATTGTGACTAGACAAATGGTGCAATCAATCCTCACAGAATTAATTTTTTACACACAATTCTAATTAAAAAGCCTCTAAAGTTACCGTTTCGAGCGACATAAAGAGATGAAGAATTTGTAAATTAGCTCTAAAGCAAATGCTACATCCTAGACTTGGAAAAGAAATGCTAACTTCAGTTGATCTAGATCTAGATCAAAGAAGAATTGGGGGCCGCGAGCATGGCAATTTAGAAAATCACATTCACTTCCTCGTGGTTTCTTCCGTTATTGTCCAATTCTTACCGGAATTCATTAAGTTGAGGCATTCTTAAATTTCCTTTCGAATTGAGACTCCGCCTTTTGAATGAAGCCCTTTACCAGTCTCAATTTGGGTTATGAGCTCATCTTTGTGGTAAAGAAGTACACCAGCAAGATGCCTTTTTTGCAGATCTCTTGCGGAGCTTAAATCTGTGCAATGAAGATCTAAATTTAACGGGGAGGCGGGCGACACCAGACATTTCAACATTGCAAGGCCAGGAACACTTGTAAATATTTCTTTCTTCAACATTTTGCAAAACTTCTTGTAAAGAAGCACTATTATTAAAGTCTCTATTGAAGCACGCGTATCCTCCCCGTTACTGCAATATTTAGCCACATGGCCGTAATTCTGGAATATATAAACTTCCTATGTAAGGCTCGGCTATATCAGAGTGCAACCAAGTAAATCAGACTGTCCGTGGCAATTCGTGTTTAGCGAAACTTAAGATGTGTTTGTGGGAATCACTGGTAATCATTTCTACTACTGATGCCTTTGATCCCTTTGATACTTCGGACGAAGTCCAGGCGACGTTACGCACGCGGCCCATCTGGTGCAGAGGTGATGCTGCAGTCCGTGACCAGCGGGGTGGCTAACGGAGAGTTATCCCCACAATTCACGTAGCCGCTTACAGCAGGTTTATCTGGCACTTTCAAAAAGCATGCGTTCAGTAAATGTTATAATTTCGCAGTCTCTGTACCGGTGACATTTCGAATGTGATGAGGCATAGTGTTGAATAATCTCGCCCCTCGGACTACGAAACTATTAAAACCGAAAGTTTTGATTGGAATGTGCACCTCACAAGTGCAACCAATATGGTTTGAATGTCTGGCCTGGATTCGCCCTTTGTCATTGACAGTAATTCCTTCTAGAATTTTTCAAATATATATGATCGTAAAGCGCTCGAATCTCCTTTGAATTGAGTACATTTGAAGTTGAGCCAGTCTTTCGTGATAGGTTAAAGCTTTCATGCCTCGGATTTTGGCAGTGAACGATCTCTGGATAGCCTCGAGGCGCTCTAAGTNTTGCTTGGCTTCCAAAGAGGTGAACAGTATTCAATCCTTGGCAGTATTAGTGGTTTCCATAAGGTGAGCATCGTCTTACCTCTCGTGAAGAGAAAGTTCGAAGCACCCATCCGCTCCACTTCTTGCTTACGGTAACAACTCGAGCCACATGATCTTCAAAAGGGGCATTATCGTGTATTCTCACCCCAAGATCCCTTAAAATATGCTTTCTCTAGATTTCGCTCCATCTCTCGTGTTGAACGTGGATTCAGTAAGGGAGAAATTTTTTCCGTATCGTAAGTTCAAATTTTTTATTAGTTGGTCATGTTGTTAACCGATGTCCAGTGAAATTTGTTGATTAGGTCTAGTTGCACATTCCGTACGTCCGCAGTTGATTGTATCGCTGCTTATATCAGCGTCATCAGCGAACGATGAGGGAACGGCAAACTTGCATTGGTGCTCCGTATCATTTATCATGATGAGGAAGAGTATTGGACCAAGCACGGGGCTTTGTAGGACTCCACTGAATACCGGCTGTCATTTACACTTTAACATTCTTAATTACACCTTGGGTTCGGTTTGTTTCAGTACTACTTACTCTTCCAGTTCAACAGGAAACCGTAATGACAATCGAGGAAATGTACAAAATACAGTAGGTATATACTAACAGTATCACCAACGAGAAGGTTCAGCACGGCTGGCTACAATCAGTAGCTGATGGTCGCTCAGGAAGTTAAATTCTCGTCTTGGAATCCCCTTACCCATAATAATAGTCTCAAACTCTCAATTGATGCCAGTCCAAACTTTGTTGGACTGCTTCGCAGTTAATTGCAATATCTAAACATTCACATTCTGAACATAGCCATTTTTCATCGGTGGTAAGATTGTTAAATTTCTATGATGAGATCCGCCCGCGGCTGTGGAATACAGTACCGTATTTTTTTTTTCTTCCATTTTATGAGATAGCTTCACCACAATAGGCCCATATATATATACCAGACTCTGCCCATTTTTCAATTATTGACTCATGTTGCCGAACTCCCTTTTCTACTAGTTCTACTAGATTTCCTAAAACATCACGCTCTCACTTCGAAGATGCGAAAGGATCAAGGAGATGCTGCTAAATTTTGGTTCCGTTCTTGCCCAGAGAAAAACTTGCAAAGTAGATTTTGGCGCATTATTGAACTTGAAACACGACATGCTCACATTGAATTCACTAGTCCGTACATAATTACTGCGTAGAAATTACTCTGGTTCCGAGATAGACTGATACGCTGCAAAAATAAGAACCTATTTATTGAGTACTATCTAAACTTTTACTACGGTGATTGCTCCACAATCTTCCCTGATAGGAAATTGGGGCTACAGAGCACTATAAATTCAGGGTCCGCTCATTTGGTCATATCATGCTCGTTGGGGTCCCACTAAAGACTAGTGTAGTGTCCATGAACTACGCCTATGCGATTCCTTACTGGAAAAGTTTTTTTTTATGGACGGCGCCTGTTTAAATCCAGATTTGTGTACTTTAGAATAAAAACTGAAAAATAAGCGGCGAGAGCTAGCATGTTTCTGCACATAACTCATATGTTGGCACTCCTGAGTAACTTGAATATTCTTAAGTGTACTCGTGCATACATATGTACACAGATTTTGAATATAGCGCTTCTTTGAAATTTCCCAAGATGGCGTTGATAAAAGTAGAAATTCATTAGAATTTCATCCACTCCTCTATAGTCAGATATCCACAGAGGTGAACCTGGATTTGTTGTCTGTACGGCGTTTTTTTGTGGATTCTTGACCTTCAGACCCTATATATGAAGAATCCAAGCGATGCCGGCCGGCCTGGGTCCCTTTGGAATTTTGATGACATAAACCTAAATGGCCGCCAATATTCGATAAAAAGCCATTTCTCTTTTTCTAGAAATGATAATTGAGTGCTGTGAAATTCCAAATTATTGTTTTTCAACTAGAGGAATCTACTAAAACTATTTCCAGTACAGTAAAAAATGCTTAGCTTGCACATTTTGAGGATTTTTGCAGGAACATAATCCGGCCCTGAAGCACTGTTCCTGCCAATTTCATGGATGGCTAATTCAATGCTTAGTTGTGTGAATTCAAAACCCATTAGGTAGTTATCAGTTACATCTAATACTAGAGCATCAGGAATACTGGTCTTTTTGCTAAAAACTTTTTGGTATTGACTGCTCAGCTCATGCAGTATCTCTCTCATCTCCTGACCGTTTATAGTCATTGATCCATTTTCGTCCAATAATGGTCCTATTTCTGTTTTCAAAAACGCGTAATTTGATGCATATAAGAAGTACTTAATGTTTTCTTTCATCTTCTTAGTGGCTTGCAGTTCTTTTTCCTATTTGCTCTTCATCATAAAAATTTTCAAGTTTATGTTCAATCTCTTCCAGTTTTCGCCGGCATTAAATTTGTCGCTGTAATGCACACGAGGACTTTTGGCATTTGATCAATCTTGCTCTTTTCTTTAGTAAGCTTTTGCGGAATTCATGTTGGCAATTTTTAGGACATTTCATTCTAGCCGGTGGTAGGTATTTCACGCACTTTTCCAACAGAACGTTTTCGAAGATTTCGTTCACAGTTTCACTTTGTCATTGAGAAGAGCGTCCCAGTTCACCGACCGCAGCTCATCGTTCAAACCTTCCCAATTTATTCGATTATTGAAAGCATTTAAATCTCGTACACTATGCAACTTTGTCCTTTATTCTTTGAGTCACTTGATTCATAGCTACTGGACTGGGTTGGGATATCAATAATTTTGTGATCAGACAAAGCTGTATCTTGGGTGCTGATATTCTTTACTACTTCTGTACTCTGTACAAAGGAGATCTAAGATGTTGTCCATCCTTGTTGGCAAGTTGGCAAAGGGATCTTGTTCGCAAAGGGATCATCCACTAAGGAAAGTTGTTCCACTACCTGTAGTAAAGATAGTGCTTGTTCTCTCCCATAGATTGTGTACGAAAACTTTTTGTTAAGAATAAAACTACCCCCTTGATTGGGCACGTCTGGATGTAGATACTTTAGGAATGGAAAGCTGAAGTCACCTGTAATGATTACACTGTACTTGCTATCAAGTTTACTACAATGAGAGTGAATCTTGTCGAGCAGCTCCGCAAATTTCTCAGCACATTTTGGCGGTCGATAGCACACCACACAAACCAGTTTAATTTTTTCTTTTTCAATTTTTATTTTATAATTAAAATTTCACACATGCTATTAGACAATTTCAGTAGAACGTGTGAGCAAAGCTGTTCTGTAAGATACAACGCTAATCCGCCGCCTTTACGGTTTTCGCAGTCACACCTGTGCAAAGTGTAGCTTTCCATTTTGACTTTAGCATCACAATTTCTCTCATTTAGGTGTGTTTCAGGTGTAATCTGAATAGTGTAATAAGCAGAATGCTGTAGGCAATGTTTGTACAGCAATGCTAAGTACTGAAATACGCTGACGCTCGATACACAAGCGCCTTTGAATATCTATAATTTACCGGCTTCATTTAGAACATCTGTTGCTTTCGCCGGACTAGTCTGAAGTTCTCTAGGAAATTGCTTTGTTTGCGAGCGTAACAAATATCGCCGGAACTCTGGTTACAGCTTCTGAAACACTTTTTGCTGATATAGGTTCCGGCCGGAAGCACATGGAGTGAGAATTACGAACGTCTCTCAACGCACAGAGCTGGTAAACTGGCACATTTTGCACGGTCATAAACAACCTTTTCGGTTCTTTATCTTAAAGGCTCTGTGACCTGAAGCCGGCGGTAGTAACTTCCGCCCGACATGAAATCACATGACACAAAGAATGCGTCTATACATTTCGTTTCTTTCAAAACTGGAACATAGCTGATAGTAAAGCACAAAAGTTCAGGGACATCTACGTTGGGTTCAACGGGAGAATATTGCAAGAGTAGATATCTCTTGCCGCGACTTGTTAATGTACCCACAGCAGCGCCAGGTGCTTCCCGTTTCAACGTTAGCGTTTCACGTTGCCTGAAAGATTTAGTATATTTTAATTTAGCGAGTTTTATTGCGGTTTGACCCCTTTCTTTCACGGTGCATAGTGCTCGGCTATTTTGAGTGCAATGTACGATCTTAAACTTATAAACGAAATTTTGAGATGTACGTTTTCTGCTGGCTATCATCGCTGTGCCTTGAAGACAGATTTATTTTGCACCGTACTTTTACCTGAATAGCAAATTTGCTACCTATGGACTTGACAGTAATCATGGAATGTGATTTTTAATGTATTGTCTAATACGGATGCAACCTTTGTACAAAAAATTCTTTTGTAAAGGACTGTCAATAAACTTTTATTATCATTATCGAGGGGATTTCACGACCCAATAATTGGATCAGTTGAGCGATGTTGGGCTGTACACTCTGGCGCCGGGTCACATCCCGCGACCTAAGGCTCAGAGCACTTTGCGAATATATATATTTATTATTATGACATTGCAGTTGCCATTACAGACACGCAAGGCAAAACGTTGAAAAAACAATGTCATTAAGTGCTTAGTAGTGAATAGATATACCTTTCGAGCAACTTTTTCAGTCTAGAAGAGAATTTGCTGGACAAATGCCACTCTGGGAAACTTTGGCTTCTCTTGTGCATTGAACTTTGCAGACGCACAGATACTACCTCACACTCAACAAAATGAAACAAACTAAATAAAACGAAAGAAACACTGGTAGTTTATGTCGAGGTTCCTCGAGTAAATTGTTTTTTTAAGAATTCGGAACTGAGAAAGCCCGCGCGTGGTGAGAACCTGAGTTAGGCCTCGTGTGTCTTTCTTCGTGCTTTGTTTCCCTCCCCTTTTATTTTGGCCACCATCGCTGCTGCTGCTGCTGCTGCTGCTGCTACGCTGTTTTTTTTTTTCTTTCCAGACTTGCTGTGTGGAACTAAACTGGAGCTGTGTGGAACTAAACTGGAGCTGTGTGGAACTAAACTGGAGCTGTGTGGAACTAAACTGGAAGGTAAATAGAGTTAATTTGAAAGTTATTAGCAGCCTATTGCAGTACGTCTAAATAGTTACGTTCTGATACAGAGAAATTGGCTACAATTTCAGATTTTCGGTAAGCGAAATATAGTTTCTCTTTAAGATAAGAGATGTGTTCATTCACTAGTTTGAAACGGATCTAGTACTGAAATATGCACTGATTCGTCATTCAATTTATCATGTTATTGGAACATTTTGGGGAACAGAAGAATTAAATTGTCCCCTTTTTAACCTTATTCCCAGAAAGCAAAAAAAGTCGCACAGAACCTTCCATATTACATAGCACGGAACACATAGTCTTTTAACTACCGCACTCGTAACGAACTACAGAATTATGCACGAACCTCTGGTGTACATTGCCAAAAGTAAGAGCTCGTTGCATGATACTTGAATTCTCAAACACAGAGCTGCTGAATCTTCGTAATTGAACTTGCACTTGCCAGCTTACTGACCCGCTATATACAATCTATTATCTCTTAATAAATTTGAGCCTTGAATTGGAAACTAGTGCTCAGTGAGAGGCTTCCGGTCACTGAATTCTTTCAGGGGAGATTGAATTTGTAAGATAAGTCTACTGAATATACTCTGGCTGTAATAGTACGCTAAACTATTGACTTGAGGAGCGACTCGTGTGTAAGTAGGTGCAGGTCAACAATTGCGGACAAGCCCTGTTCTCTCTTACATCCACGGTAGCAGCAGCAGCAGCCGCCTTGGGTGCTGAAGTGGTGTGCTAAATGTCGCGGGCACGAGCTCAGAGTTATTGATCTTCGTGGCACCCGCAGCTTCGAGTCAGCTAAATTTGCTTGGTAGGCCAATCAAATACTTGGTATCATTAACGGCCTGTTATACAGCTGCTGCTGCCTGTAAATTACAACTTACTAGATAAATGGAGCGTTGCCTCTCTAACAATGTGTTGCCACGGTAGCAGCAGTGCTCACGTGCTCTACTGTTGTGCTGAAGGTGCCGGGAACGATCCCCATAGCTGGTGAACGTTCTTTGTAGTAGCCGATGCGCCGAGTCGGCAACTACTTGGTCTGCGCAGCGGCTGTGGGGGCACTAACCTTAGGGCGGGGATCACGGTCGTAACTTTCCGCTGAGCGATAGACTTAGTGACCATTGGTCGGCTGCCGCTGTACTTCTCTTGAATAGTAGGTCTATATTTGCAGCACGAGTGAGTGCTTCTGGGTTTCTCATTTGAAAATGCAGTCAGAGGTGACTATATAAAGTCCACTGGGAGGGCTCCGTAGATATTGGATATAAGGATTGAGTTAATGGAAAATCAATAACACTTTACGTCAATTCGTTTGACCCATCCACGCTGTCTGTACTCTGGGTATTTAATAGGAAATTTACTTTTTATTCATTTTATGTTCTTTGAAGCGCTTGATTACCAAGCTACACGACAGTAGGAATAAAATATTTGAAAATTTTTGTTCAAACGGCGATCAAAAGCCACAAGTCTACATTCGGTGTCAAATGGTTAAGTATTCGAGTCCCCCCAATCTTCAACGGTCTTTGAATTAAGAGTCAAATCTTGCGCTACTTAATATGAGCAGTTTGTGAAAGTGAGACTTTCATGTATATGAACTTTACTGGAAATCTTTATTTTAAAAAGTTGAAGATTAGTATTAATCCTATATGGCACACTTACTTTCAGATAACTTATAAAGAATCTTTTTCGGTGGAAATTACATTGAATTGGTGCCATGTAGGATTGAGGGTGTCACGGCAGCCTTCCCCCGCTCTTTGTCGCTCGATTTTCCTTTGCTTGACCAAATTCCAGAACCTGCCCTGGACTCGAGCTCCAATTGTTGGAATCCAGCGATAGATAAACGACATATAACCTCATCTTCCTCGAGCTGTGCGGGTTTGCTACAAGACTTCATTCCCTGTCCTTGTAGCGAAGGAACCCAGCCTGAGCAAAATACTGTTCAGCTGTCGTTATCCCGAGGATGGAAATGTAATTTCCATCTCGATCAGTTATTGGTCAAGCAATGGATGGCTGTTGGTTCTTTGGTAGATAAGCAGTGAAATCTCAACTCGTTTACCAGCTAGTGTCATTATCATCCTCGGCTTAGGATTTTCCGTACTTGTAAATAACTTCTGAGTAAGTCTTGGAGTTAGAATAATTGACAGTAGTAGTTAATTATGGCTTTGGCTTATTTGGAGAATATGGTTAGCCCAATTGAGTGGAATCTATCAAAATTCGGACACGAAATGTTGAAAAGTAACATGGTAGATACGGGAATAGTAATTATTTTCATTTATGGAACTGACTTTTGGAAGAGTTTGCATGTTCAACAAGACATCTCTCAACTAGACTTACGACGGCATTGGTATTCCAAGTGAATTGGTCAAGTCGCCGGTATAGGATAATTGCGGATACTACGAGACTAGTTGATGATGCTCATGGAAAAGCCTGGAACGTCCTTATTGATTAGTAACAATTTCCTAGTCTAAAACAAACTGAAATTACAATGGTATAATTTGTGTGGAGAACAATTATTGCACCTTCAGTTCCTTCGCTGCTTCTCATTGCATTTGAGAAATTGGTATTGCACTGATAAAAATATTGCGTATTTAAGCCAGAAGAAACCTGACAAAATTAGCACGTTGTATTTAGTAATGATAGTAGTTGACTTTTTGACCGTAACAAATACATAAAAATTAATAACAAAGGACTACCCCCAAATTGTGACTAGATGAATAGTGCATTATTCCTCACCGAAGTCTCAATGAATTTTTCGAAAAGAAAAAAAAATTAAAAGCATGCAAAGTTAGCCATTTCGTCAGACATATTCAGTCGATGAAAATATAAAATTATCTATGAAGCAAATGTTACAGGAAAGACTAGAAAGAAATGCCGACTTTGGTTGATCTACATCACTGAAAAATTCTGGGTCGTTAATGGAGAATCACATTCACCGCCCTAGAGTTTCTACCGTTCTTGTCGAATTCGCATTTGAATTCGTATAATTCAAGATATTCTGAAATTTCTTTTTTAATTATTGAGACTCCGCCTTCCAAATGGATCCCTTTCCCAGTCACAATTTGGGTAATGTGCACATCTTTGTGATATAGCAGTACACCGGCAAGATGCCTTCTTGCCAGATTTCTTGCAGTGCTTGAATTACAGTAATGAAGATCTAAACTTAACGGGCAGGAGACATCAGAAATATTAACATTACAAGGCCATGAATACTTGTAATCACATTGTTTATGTAAATTTATTTCAGAAAACTTCCTATAAAGTGGCACTCTATTATACAGACGAGTGTCTCTTTCCATACCTAGGAGCTTCAGATAGGCGTCGAAATCTTCGTGATTCAGCGGCGCTGCGACTGCCTGCGAAAAAGAAACAGATTGTCGCTAGTTAAAATACCAACTCGCTAGGAGCATTTATTATTGTAACACTTTGTTTGACCTCCGTAGTCACTACTTAGGGTAGCATTAGGTATCCATTCTGCTGGCATACATTTAAAACTGTACACTTGAAAATTAAACTCCTGTGGCCATGGACACTGCACTTGGATACAGATAAACCCTGATATTTCGAATTCCTATATCACTAAGTTTCGGATATTCCGGAAATTTCAGATTTTTCCGAAATTATCTGGTAAATGAGAAATTTGCGGAAACTCTGTAATTCCGGAAAATAACGAAATCTCGGGGTTTTACATTCCTAATATCGACCCGTATACGTGTATATCTGAAAACGTCCGCAATAAGAGCCAGTTTTGAGAAATGCTCGGAACCCGGTAATTCCAGAAAATGCCGAGGGATCGGGATTTAATATTCCGAATATGGATCAGTTTATCTCGAAAAAGTCCGGAATAAGAGGATATCTCTAATTTCTGATCCCCCTGATATTCCAAAAAGTTTGAGATTCCGGAATAGGTCTTCCCTCGTACTGTCCGAAACCTAGGGTTTTACTGTATAGGTAATTCAGTGATTTATATTCTAATCCTAACTAAATGGACTCCATTTCCAGTAGAAAATAAACACGAACTAATAAATTTTTCTTTTTTGTGCCATGGCAAGGAACTCTTTCTCAATAGATTATTTCGAGGCATGTTAACAGGGGCACATGATGAACTTCTTGTGAAAATCAGTTATCTATTTGCCTATTTTTTCTCAGGGCTACTGTATAACTCGAAGTAATGGACAAAATTTCGTGAAATTTACACGAGTTGTGGGGCATATTACGAAAAGTAAATGACCATACTTTTTTTTAGATAATCTGTTTGTTCTTTCGCTTGTCGCAGTTTGATTTCCTGCTTCTTTCATAAGAGATAAAAAAATTTGTGGTGGGATCTTCATGAAATTTATAGGTTCGTAAATACTAATGTTTGTAGACATAAATGATTCAATTCTGGTGATGATTGGTTGGTCCGTATGTGTGTGACATTTGTATGTCATAATGTTTCTTAGCAGCATAACTGAAATAGTTCTGAACAGGTCAAGAAAATATAGAAATTGTTGATACTATCAAGGGGCACAAATTATTAACTTGTGGTGTNGTCATAAGGTTTCTTATCAGCATAACTGAAATAGTTCTGAACAGGTCTTCAAGAAAATATAGAAATTGTTGATACTATCAAGGGGCACAAATTATTAACTTGTGGTGTTGATACAAAGTAAATTATGGTTTGAAAACTAATTTAATTTTTTTTGTTACCGTTGTATAGCTTGACGGAGGCATACGCTCTCAGTGCTCAAGTTAAACTAAAGGTATTTGGTACTGGAGCAGAGGCATAAATTTACGTATCAAGATGATATAGTTTTTTTTATCACAAATTAGTTTTTCACAACGAGAGATCTGTTAGAAAGAAACGAAAATCGGCAAGCATTTCTGTGAAGTAGATATTTAAGTTCGCGTATCTTGGCTACGGAGCGCTTACATGTATACAAATTGGCTGGAGTAGCATCAAAGTTTATCGCGGTGTTTTACTCGAGATTTATTTCTGCCTTTCACTGTTGAAGACGCTCACCTAATAAAGGAAGATGGGGAACGTATAAGTAGTACGAGACCACTATAGTCTCAAGATCGAACATCTGCTACGAATGCAGGGAGAGAGAGATTAATCGTCTATGCAATACAGTCAAGAAAGCCTTGAAGCAGAAAGGTCACAGAAGTGAATGAGAGCTGCTGACAAACGTGAGCGAGAAAATGAAGGAACGACAAGTCTGAGAATAAATGCCCTAATGTTGTAAGCACGACAAAATGTCAATGAAGAAAATGGAAGAGTCGGGGAAGAGAAAATTTCGCAGCGGCCTTTGTTAATAAGAAAAATATCCATCATTGCGTGAATTTCTTCACGCGCGGGTCCACTAGTAGACCATATAAATCCTATAATGACTTGTGCAATAATTTTTATGTTTGCTATCGTCAGTCTTCCGTGCGATCTCATGCTGAGAGGTGTAATCAATCCGTCCGTCTAGATGATTTTACAGTTTAGGGACAGCGAGCACTCCGTGTGAATTGCGTATTTTAGAATCTCTTTATACATGGCCTCAAACCTCCACCGAACGACATGGTCGTCTTATCATATCAAATTGGTAATTTTTTTGTTTTGTTATTCTTGCATGTGTAAGCATCACAATTTCGATTATTACGTTTAGACTTCAAATTGTGTACCGTAATTTAAGTTGAAATTTAGACAAATTGATCAATTTTATCATTGTCTTCAAAGATGCTAATAATGGCTTTGTAAGTCGAAGCGTTCATTTTTAATCATTCAACTTAGGTTTTATCAAAATGATTGTTCTACAAATTTTATCGTTTGACTTCTTATTTCTTATTAGAACTTTTAAGGGAATGAACCATTATTTGTCTTTATATTTTGTACATATGTTAAATGTTTTGCCTATTGTTGATCAAATATTTCTGATCGTTCAATGTTCCATTACCTTGTTGAAAGCAATTGCAGATATGCACATAGTTGAATGGTATTACTGGCTAGGTTAGATTTATTTGAGGTTTGCTGAAAGCAAATGCATAATTGGTGAATATTAGGCTCTCCTGTTGGAACCAAAGTGCAGGTAGATCAATCGCACAACGGTCTAGTGGGCGGGGCTAAGATGTAGGCCGAACAAAATCTCAACAATGTCCCTAGGATTAGCAGCGCTGTAAATGAATTTGACCTCTACCAAACTGCTTTGATAAAATGGACATTATAGTACGAAAGGCTTCAATACTTCAATACTTCAATTTCAACGTTAGCATTACAAGAAGTGCACTCTGATACATGGTTATCGTATACTTTCGCTGTCGTCTGTAATCGGAATCATTTTTCACTTATCTGCTTTCTTCAAGAGCAACAGAAAGGAAAGAGATAAACCATGACCGTGTCATGGATACACCTAGATATCCGATGCGTCCAAAAACTTTTACTCAACGAAAAGCCGTTTCGTCGATAAATTAAACAAATTGGAAGAATAAATGACGCGACGAAAAATCTGAGAGGAACTATATTTGCCCCATAAGGAGGAACCAAGAACAAGGATGTGTGAGAAGGTTGTAACTTCAAATATTTTCAGTACTTTCATTTCAACGTTGACGATGCAAGAAGTGCATTCATATCATTTGTAAGTTACGATATATTTTGCCATCGTCTACGCCCGTCCTAATTTTCAAATATGTTTTCGCTATGCGTAATAGGAAATGGACAAATAAACTAATAAATACACTCTGTTAAACACACATCGGTATAAATTATATTATGGCTTTTCTATTACGCCAGAATAAAAAATAGATAAAAATTTATCAATTTGTAGTGTATAGCGGGAGAATGCAATCTCATAGCTTGTATACACTTCTTCCTTCTTAAAAAGGATTAGTGTTCCTCTTTCATTTCCTTATTGTTACTATACTTTGAAGAATATCTTGTTTCTTATCCCGTCGACCATCTAGTTGATATTCAGGGCAAAATCACACCAACTGGAGTTGGGATGTAAAATGACAAAAAATTAGCATTCAACGGACAGCTTAGAGCAGCTGAAGATACCTTCATTACTTGGATTTCAACGTTAGCAAGGCGAGAAGTGTACTTCATATGAGGTTAAGTTTTGTCCCATCAACAGCAACCTCGCTAAATTTTAGCCCACAAGTTTCTATAGATGATGACAGAATCGCCACAGTCTCCAACCTGGCCTAATTTGTCCTTTTTAATGAGTGACTGAAAATGAAGAAATAGACGAACAGGAAAATACACATTAGTCTTTGTTATATTTAAGATAGCGCATCTTGTACTCACATCCACGTTGGAGATCCGACCGCGAGATCCTTCCTCCCGTCTCGAGCTTCTACTCCAGGGAAGAGGAGAACTTCTTGAACTGGGCAAGAGTCGAGGCGCTGCCCGCCAGTTGCCGTCCAAGTCAGACCTCCTCTGAAAGCAAGCAAAACCGCACAGTTTAAGTGAATGTTTATTTGGATCGTCAGTTAATCTAAACCAAGACGACTTGAATTGTCCGTAGCTTCAGACAGATGCACTGCTTTCAACCAGTTGATTCGAGTTTTGGCTTAGACTCTCATTCGATTTGCTATGAAACTTCAAAGTATTCGATCTTATTCTCCAAAACTGAATTTTCTCTTGGTGTTACGTAATTTGGTAGCTTCTAATGCCTGCAACACGTTTCAAAGTCACTAAGTGAAAGTTCCAATCTGCAGGTCCTCATAAGCAAGGTCGCGTAGGCTCGACCTAGTAAAGATCGAAACGAAATTGAACCCACAAAGGTCGCTCCTTCTAGCTCTTTGGGACGACTTGGAGTGATCATATAATTATGAAGGTGTGAGGTTTCGCTTATTTCAAATCCCTGTCTGCCTGCAGGCAATGAGGTAACTTTCTGTTACCTCTTTTGTTGAGATCCAATGAATTACTGATCTCTATATGTTGATAAACTAGACTCCTCTTTAGATGTGAGGTGTTCCAAATATCAAAGTAGAAACTGCTCAAAAAGTTCACAAACGAAGTTAGAAGCTGTGTGGTCGACAATCGACTGGAAGCAATTTAGACTCGACCATATATCTACAAGGCTGCACACAAGAGTTGTGTTCTAAATACAACAAGGTTTGCCGATAACAGTTTACAAAACTTTATTTCGGCACAAAGCGTCTTTGTATGCTATTCGGAATGCCTCGTATATTTATCTAATATATATATATATATATCACTCAAAGTATAAAAATAAAATAAGTCTTAGCTAAAAACTTTTTCCAGAAACATGTCTGTTTACACGTAATCAGCACACTGGAAAGAAAAGAATTATTCTTAGTGACAAGAGACGAAATTAATGGGACAATATTGAAGTATGAATTAATATCAAAATCAACAGAACTGCATGGATGGTTTTTCACGATTCAGGGATATTAATTCAAACTGTATAATTTCTTGCTATAGAATATGACATAAAATCAAAATGGTTTTTGGTCGACTGATTTCCTGACAGCATTCCTTTTGCAGGATATCTGCAGTTGCCAGTTTTAGGGTATAATTAATGCAAATTAAAAATAAAGAGTGTCCTCTGTAATTTTCCAATACCAATTTGATGTATGTTATTTCCTTTTATCGTATTAGCACGTGAGACAATAGGATCTTGCCATCAGCGTACTGAATTTCCCAAAGTATTGTAGCGTTCGTCAGTTGACGATAAATACGTACGTGGGGGGGGGGGCATGGAGCTCTCCTACATAAGCAGCACCAAGATGCAGATATTCATGCAGTACGGAGTGTCTCGGGTCGTACCAGAGAAGTACTTCTCAAGCCAGTCCAAACCTCTACTAAAAATCATAGTCAGGAAACCAATCAGCAATCACCCATCATGAATTACTTATTTTTCCGTCAGAGGTTAGCTAATAAACGGCAGTGAACTTGGGGTGTTAAAATCGGTACATGTACACAAGCCATAAGAATCCTCCATGCAAAAGCATCTACAGTCCCGTTCAATATTTGACAGATTCATAATTCGATAAAATCGCTTATGAATATTTCTGATTGCATTTTCCAGTGTACCTGGTGATTCATTCACAGTAATCTGAAACGTTTGCAAAGTATGTTCTTAGCTACGTTGTTTGTTTTTCTTTTTTACTATGCATATGTGCGATGATAAAAGCGGGCGTATTATAATTTATGTATGTAATGAAGAATTCCTTAGAAGCTGACAGCTTAACGTTGCATAAACGTGCAATAACTTATCACAAAACTATACTTCTATTATCAAAATATTGTTTTTCTCTCGAGGAGTTTATGTATCGCGAAAGATGAAAATTAGCTAAGAAAACATTGCTGTACAGAAATTTCAGTTTCGTTCTCCCATACTCCTCGTGGATTACGTATTTTGCGTTGCTTACAACGACATATTCTGCCTATTTATGAATGTGCTCAGGTCAACCAGTAAGAGTCCTTTTCAAAGGCCTGCGCTATAAAAGATAAAAAAACTTGTACAATGTCAGCGAATACGGTTGCCCGACAGAAAACAAACAATGGAACGTAATGAGGTTTGGAAATAGGACTACTCCAATATCTCCTTATCTGTCTACATCCTAGAGATTAGGTGTATTTTTTCGTGAATTGTGTCAAGTTTTAATGAGTAGCGTCTAGTGTTTCAGTGATTACGGGAAGTTTTCGATTAAGACCACCCTTGTTCTACGTATTTTTCTTCATCTAGTCGAAAATTTTCACTTCCAACTATTCTATGTGTGCTTTCTTGATGCAAAAGAACATGTCGAGTATCCTGAAGTAACATTATTTCAATCTAAATAACAGTATTGCACTAAACAATGGTCTTCTACCTATATAGAGGATTTCCTATTGCTAGAAGCTGTGAAA
>LQNS02278163.1:2529310-2552686 GCA_001587735.2 Parhyale hawaiensis
AGTGATGCTCATCAGTGATATCTCAGACCAGTATCGTCCACATTTTCCCTTACTTAATCCTGAAGGAATCTGTGGAAATCTACAAAATAAAAGCATTACTCTTCAGTTATGCTGCCCTCGCACCGTATCATGTATATAATGAGGAAAAAATTTTCAAGTCGGACAGTGAATCTTCTACCTTGGACATGCGATCTGGGCCTCTGGCATAGACAAGTGCATCCAACATATTTTCGCGGGCTCGTTAGTTAATATCGGGAGCCACTGGAGGAGCCGCTGGTCCAGGGCGGCTCCTCATTTCCTGCAGTGCCGCACTAACTAATTCCTTGTGTTCAGCAGTGCGCCTGCGCCCTTTCATACTCTGCAGAGTCCGGGATGTAAACACCCCAGACAGCTGCTGATTAGCCATTTGCGGGCGGAAGGTTTCCTCATAAATGAGCAGAGCCTCTGCCCGTGCCAGACTTTCCTTCTCCTCACAGAGCCAGTGCGCGGCCGCACAGTTACCCTGAGACACCTCCAATTGCGCATGGTACTCATTAGGATGAGCCCTGCGCCGGTGGGTGCTCAGGGCCCGAGGGGTCGCAAAGGAACGCGGACACCCTGGGCATAAATGCCCTGGGGCCGGATCCTCATGTCCACCCGCCCCGGCCGCAGGGGCAGCCGGGTTTTGCCGGGGAGCATATTAGAACCAAGCGGGCGGTACCCACCAAATGTTAACACAAAATCTGTGGGGGGGGGGAGGACGCCGATCAGTCGGTAAGGCAGAGTCGCGCACTAAGCCTGTATCACCGTAATCAATGCTGCTGCCGACAAGGGCTTACAGACACTTGATTCTTTTATACAGTTAGCCTGGTCAAGGACACTACCACAAAGGCATGTGAAACTTTGAACTCTTTTGTGCACTCTTGGTATAACCTCGTATAATACTCTGCCTCAGAGCAAACTGCACCACGTGGAGGTTGATCGTTCAATTTCCGCGGTCAAACTACTTGTGTTTTAGACCCCTTCCCAGGTCGCGTATATGATACCTCAAATGAACCCTAATTTTTCCCTGGTTACATTACGATTGTTTGTTACCAAGTTAGTACGGCCGTGACACTTACATCAGTATTAGGTGGGGAAATTAGGGTATCCTTGAGGTATCCTTGATACGACCTGGGAGGGATCAATAGGAGAAGGAGTAGAGTATAAATATCAACTGCTAAACTGTTCACAGGTCTGAGGTAGAAAATTCACTGCCCGACTTTGAACATTTTTCGCCCTTCGTATGCAGGATATGGGTGCAAGGGCATCATAATTGATGAACAGTGCTTTCGTTCTCTAGAATTTGCGCAGATTACTTCAGTATTAAAAAAGGGAAAATTAGGATGAAAGAGGTCTGATATATCATTGAAGACTAGAGCACTCTGAGACCGCATACCTCACCAAGCGAAGTAACGGTAACGAAATATTTAAACGGGCTCTGAAACCATAATTTCCTTGTATTAACTCCAAAATCTGATCATCTGTGCCATTTGAAAGTAGTAATAGTTTGTGCAAGTTTTTGAAGATCCGTTCATAACTTTTTGAGTCGTGCTGCAAACAAACATTCGTGCAAATATGAGTTAAACATACAAACGAAAACGATCTGCACCAAAATTTAATCCTATGTCTTTTGACATTACTAGCAACACATAAAAAATTTCTTAGAAATCCATTTATTATTTTCTACAATATAGCGCTAACAAGCACAATATTAAAAACAATGACAAGCGAACGGATCATTACAAAAATTGGATCATTTACTCTTCATTGTATACCCAACAACTCGTGAAAATTTCATAATAATCCGTCCATAATTTTTTGAGTTATCTTGAAGACAGACATATACAGAAAGAGACAAACCCGACGAAAACATAACCTCCTTTGCGGAGGTAAAAATTGCTTTTGAGTCCAGTACCAGCACCATAAGTTCTTGACGATCGCTGAAAGAAAGACCAGGCATTTTTATTATTAAAACTTCACGCTTGAGCTTCCTCAATGAAGCATCATGCAGCACCGGGAAGCCCAAAACTCTGCTAAAGGAAATCCAGCAAAAAACTATTAACAGCTGACTTCAGAGCCTACAGGCCAATACAACCAAAAACCGATGCCGGCAACAAATTCCAAACCTTAGCCGACCAGGACATGAAGCACCGACAGAACTGATTAGTTCGACATCTGATAGCCTCCAAAGTGAATGTACCAAGCATATATATAGCGTTGGACGCAATAAAGCAACTGTTAGCACGATTAAAGATACCTTACTTTTTGACATGCGGAGTTACTTATTGCCTTGGCAATGTTAAGTGCGTCACGTTTTGAAGAATATATTTAATAAAGTATTGAAATTCTAGATTAGGTATAAAATTTGTGAGTTAACACGACGATGAATCAATTGGTCTGCTGTTTATTATGTTATGTTGCTTAACACTTTGTGCAATTTATTTTCTTATGAAAATTTGTCTCTGCAGAGTTTCATTCTCCGCTGAGACCGGTTATGGATGGTCTTGCGGGATCATGTTACAAAAGTAAATCTTTGTCCATCACTGGTATCGAAATTTGCTGTCAGTCGTAACAAATCCAACTATCTCCTCCACTCCTTCTTAAGCCCAGTTCACACAATGGCCTTTTGTTCCCATGCCGGGCGCAGTACAGCGTCGTATCTATACTAGTGGTCCGAGACGTCATTACAAAGACGGCAGAAAATTAGACATTCAGCTAAAACCAGTTATCTCCTGTGCTTCCTGTCTTACTCTTCAGGGACTTCTGAAAAAAAATAAACATTCTGCCTAAAAATTGAATGTATGTTATATAGTGCCGTCAGTGGCATCTCCCGTAGCACCTTTGAAGTTTGAACTTATGCTCAAACACGGTCATGCAGGCGAGCTCGGGTTCCTCAGCTGAAGCTCAAGAGTACGAGCCCAGTAGAAGTGTATTCCCCCGTAGGACTGTATTCATAAAATACAGTCTTCAGCACTTAGAGCAAAGCTCCGAACTTAAAAGCATCAAAATAGCTGTCCGTAACGGCATTTATTAAAAGCTAAGTACCAACATGTGAAGAAAATTCAAACTTTTCGGACAATCAGTCAATCATCATGGGATAGAATTCTGAAAAACTGTTACAAAATTAATTCTAAGAAAGTTAGTTAGCTGGAAAGTAACATTTTTACAAACCTAACTAAAACTATCTAACGACTTTACTTACACTTATTTTGTACTTTTATATGCGAGAAGGATCGATATAACAAGAAATAAAGTGCAACCGAAGCTATGTATTAGCAATGCCAAGAGGAAACGCAATTTGAGTATCATTTAGTTGCGGTTTTAATTTGAAAATATAGAGATTCCAGAATCCAAAGGTCAGGCATGTAAGAAGTGGATGCTAGGACTTTAAAATTTTCTATAGAAACTGGAACACTGCACTGTTCCGCATGTGTTTGTACACAGGATTGGGAAGGGGAACAAAGAAGAAGACCGGTCCTAAAACTACGCCCTGCATGCTCAGCGACCCTGGTCATAACTGTTTGGCAGGTAGAGCACACGTACCGTAATTCACAACGTGAACAACAATATAGGTACACAGGGGACGCTCGCATTGCAGGTGGCAGCTCATCTTTATAACGAAACAAAACCAACTGAAATAATCTACTTGAATTATTTGTGCTTTCAGTTGTGGAAAAATTTGCAGACAAGCAATTGCACATCGTCCTTCAGTTTCATAAGTTGATGCCCGAAAAAAGGAAGTTCAACATAGAAGCACTGTTGATGACAAGACTGGGCTACAGGAGAGGTTCATATACTTTGGTTAAAAACTTCTTGATGTATTTCTCTACAACAGAGATGGGGAACCCATTCTGAATCAAGAAGCGGCGTAAAGACTCGAATTCCTGGAGTAGCAGTTGATTGTTCGAACAAATTTTGTACGCCCTAGCATTAAGAGTGCGGATACCGTTCAGTTTAATACAAAAAATATTAAAAAGTTAGTACCTAATACTGAGAATGTATCCTTAAGGTAAACAGAACGTTGAAATTTATTTCCTATTCTTTGAATGCATGTGTCAACAAAAGTTAACCGGTTGTTTGATTTATTTTCTTTAGTAAACTTAATGTTGGAATGACGATAGTTCAAATATTCAAGGAAAAGGTCTAAGTGGGATTCATCTTAAAAAGTACAAAAGTGGAATATATCGCCTGTAACACAGCTTAATATCCTCTGGACAATCATTCAACCAATTCTGCTCGTGGGAGCACATGAATGAATTTTCAAACGTTGGGCCCAGAGGTAAGCCCAGGCCTAGCCCATTCATTTTTTTTTAAATATTTACCGTCGAAAACGAAGAAGGAATTGCATACAGCTAATTCTAGCATCTTTTTTACTATTTTCCGAGTAAGACCTATGAATGTTGGAAACCCATCAAAAAATTTAGCAAGAGAGATTTCGATAGTTTCTTTTAGTGCAACATTAGTGAAAAGGCTATCTAAATCAAAGGAAGATATGAACAGCTGATCGGCGTTGGTAAAATCAGATAAACATTGAACAAATGAACTGGCATTATCAACTATAAATAAATTTGTAGTGAGTGGTGTCAAAATTGGTACAAAATATTTCATTAGATTAAAACTAGGTGTATTGAAAGCGGCAAAAATTGGTCTCAACTAAAATTTGGTAAGAAAGTTAGGATTGTGAATTTTGGGTAGACCGTATAGTGTTCTAGGCCCTGTGCCAGTGGAGCGGAGCTTACTGTACTCATCGGTAGATATAAATCAAATATTTTTTCATCGAAATAAAAAATTGTTAATCTTGTCTTCTATTCGCAGGGCATATTTATGAAACGGTTCTGTGATAAACTAAATTGATCTGTCTGACGATAAAATGTTGTTAATGCTTTGAACATGCCTAACTTTGTCCACTAAGACAACACCCCTGCTCTTGTCGAGTTTAGCTACAATTGTCTTTGTTTGAGGCCAAGGCTCCAAACAGATAGATGTCTTCCTTTGTGAACACTGCAGAAAATATCTTGAAAGCTTTAATATTGTAAAAGTACGTATGAGCTACATTGCGAATTTGACTAGAAAATTGCACAAAATTCACACACTGGACGGACTTCGATATGCTGAAACTTTTTTTGAAAAGATAATAAGTAATTAAACTTGTGAACTTGTAAACGAAACTCTAGGCCGAATCCCAATAAGCGGGAGAGTCGGTCTGATAGCTGCAGTGAACTATAGTTATAAATAACACTTTAGGGTTAACATGTTCTAAGCGACCTTCAATGCCTGAACTGGAGAGTGTTCGAGCATGAGTAGCAGCTGTTGTAGTCTCGAAATTAGAGTTGATACAAGAAATGCAACGCGTTACCAAAATCCTATCCAAGGGAGAGAGAGAACGCAGACAAAGCAGAAGCGCATTCCTGTAGTTTCGAAGACAAGTTGCCGATGGTTTTCTTCTTTGCGCGAATTCCGTGAAGCAGAAGTTTGGACTGCCACGAGCGGTAAAATGCTGGTCTGCAGGCTTCTCTTATACAGTCGAAAGCGAAGAAATTTCAGAAAAACCGCATTTACGCACTGTTTCAGTTTCTATAGGGAATATTAAAGTCCTAGCAACCGCTTCTTAAATGTCTGACCTTCGTATTCTAGAGTCCTTCTATATTTTCAAATTAAAATTGAAACTAAATAATTCTCAGAACGTGTTCATTCTTGGCATAGCTAATACATAGCTTCGGTTGCACTGTATTTCTTGTATTATCGATCCTTCTCGCAAATATAAGTACAAACTAGGTATAAAGTATAGTAGTTACATAGCTTTAGTTAGATTTGCAGAACTGTTCCTTTCCAACAAACTGATTATCTTAGAATTGATTTTGTATTATTTTTTTAAAGAATTCTATCCGCTGACGATTGAGTGATTGTCTGAAACGTTCGGTTTTTATTCACTTATTGGTACTCGGCTTTTAATAAATGTCGTTACGGACATCTATTTTGGTCCTACTCTACACTTGAATTTCTTTCTATCTTATTCCCATCGAGCGTGATAGGAAGTGCCCCGTAAGATGAGTTCAATTTCTTCCTATCTTAATCTCATAGAGTGCGACAGGAAAGATTTAAATATAAATAAACACCACGTGAATTAGTATATTATGCCGAGTAATGTTACGTCGCTTCCCTGTAAACAATATAAAAGAGAGCAGTTCTTTTTCAGTTTCAATTCTCTAAAATTTGAAGAAATTTTTCAAACTTGACTAATGACACTTGTTTATAGCTGTATGCAGATATGTCAAAAAAAGAATAAAATTCGTTATCTCAGAGTTCAAATGCCTATAAGAGGTTTAATAGAGACTAGGGAGCTAAGCGCCTCGTCAGTGAAGTTCAAGTTTCCGATGTGGCTGCTGCCAGTCGCCGTATGCACCAATGAGTACATCAGTTTGTTTCTACTGTAGCACTTCCACCAGTGAGATTATTGTGTGTTCGTTCGTTACAGTCACCGGGTGCCAGAGGCACTCAGGCCACACCGGAATGGTTAGAACGCAGTCGTTTTGTAAACTCGAAGCTGTCTTTATGAAAGCTCAACTAAACATTCAGACGATTGGGTGAGGAAGCTGGTGGTTTAAACTAGCCTGTGTCCCAGCCTTTTGCAATTGACTCAACGGCTCTCATTTTAACAATATACAGCCATATTTGCAAGGAAGCACCGAAGCATTTGAACATGTTGCTCTGCGTATAAGGGAAGCAAATGGCTGTAGTGGGAACCTGCCTTACGGTATTTGTTACTTACCGCGACGTGTCGCAGCTCCTGCCCCTGGCGCCGGTGGGGCGGGACGTAGACACCACTCTGCAAAAAGTAAAGTTGAAGTATTACTACCACTACTTTTGAATAAGTTACTTATAGTTTTGGTGCTGTTGGGAATATATATGTAGGTGAAATATAGACGGGAGCTTGTAAGACCTCAAGATAGTGAGGTATTCATGTACTTTGACTCCTTAAATACCACGGTAAATTAAAAGAGGAAAATTATTAGCAGAGATCGCTAAAAATCGATAACCCGATAGCTAGACCGATTCTCAGAGAGGGTGGGGACTAAGGATCCGGCCCTTAATGAATCGTCGCTGTTGTATCAAGATAAAAAAATCAAATGTCTAGGTTAAACTGCAGCCAAAAAAGTTACCATGGTATGGACAGTTACAGCAAATCTTCGAAACTTTTAGATTAGATATGTATTTAAGCATAGGTTCGAAGTTCGGGAAGATGCTGCTCCCAGTATCGGCCAAGACGAATTTTGAATGTGTTCATTGGTTCTGGTCCTACAACTTCCATGGATAGGCGACCCAATTGTTCACGCTAAATTAAGTATGAGAAAATTGGTGACGTAGGATACTTTTTCGATACAGTAATTTTCAGGTTTTGTTCGTTGTTTAAGAAGTGACCATCAGTCGATCGAAGCATATCAATAATAACACGTCGTTAAAGTCAGTTTCTCGAAGTTTCCTCCTGAGTCGTCTTTGTTCGAGCGACAAACTCAATAATTGCGCCCGGAAGTGGATCTCTTATCGCTTGTTTTCACAGCTGAGGCACCAATTTTGTTACTACCTGTGTATTGCTTATCAGTTTCTTGTCAACGTCAATCCAATGACCAGCATTTTAAATAGCAAACTATAAGTGGGAGTTCAAAGGAAACATTGTGCCTTCTGTTTTTAATTAAATTCCTAGTACTGAATCCCATGGATGACTTTACTAGCTATTATAACTCTCGTTTTCTCCGATGTCGTGTCTTTCTTGTCGGTAATCGTCATTAATCATTTGCGTTACTAGGCAGCTGATGCTACGTTAATCAAAGTGGCTGTACGGTCGATTTCACATCTCATCCGAATATTTACCTCCGCCAAGGAGGTAATGTTTTTCTCATGTTAGTCTGTTTGTTTGTCTGCCACCAAGATTACTCAAAAAGTTATGTCCGGATCGTGAACAAATTTGCAGGGATTGTTAGGCAGCACGTTAATAGTAGCAGATGATTTAACTTTTAGGGAAAATCCGTTCATCTCTTTCTTTGTTAGTTTGTGTGCCTATTTTCTCTTGAGGCTATAACTCAAGAAGTTTTGAACGGCTTTTCATGAAATTTACATGAATAGTTAGGTATATTACGAAGAGTAAATGACAAAATAATTTAAATGATCTGTTGGTTTGTTAGTCGTTGTGTTTGATTTTATGCTTGCTAGCACAATAACTCAAAACTTTATCGATGGATCTTTATGAAATTAACAGGAGTTATTTAATGCTAAAATACATAAATCGTTAAACTTTGGTGATGATCGGTTGGTCCGTTTGACTTATCTTTGTCAAAACGTTGTTAGTAGCAAAACGCAAAAAGTAATGACCGTATCGTCAAGAAAATTACAGAAACTGTAATACTATCTACAGGCAAAAATGATTAGATTTTGGTGTTACCGTTGCCTTGCTTGGCGGAAGTATGCCCTCCCAGAGTTCGCTTTAGTTTGCATTGCCTATCAGCCCAACTTTTTTTATGCCACATAAACATATTAAAATGGGAACGGTGATATCAGTTACCTCTGCCCGGGTCGCCGGGGAAGTTATGGATATCTTTTCAAATTTAGAGTGAAACAGAAGTGAGAAAACTGTGCACTTCTCTGCCATTTCTTTCTAGGACACATTACCGCATTCCGGCAAGTGGATGCTCGAACGCGTTGGTATGAATGCCGTGTGAACTCGCCCTTATGCAGACATCCTAATAGCATAGGATGAGGTAGCCTTCAGGAGCTACCTAAGGCAAAATCCCTATTTACATAGTAGGAAAGATACGATTAAAAACCTGCTTTCTGAAATACCGGATTTTTAAATTAATATAGTTCTGCATTATTTGACCTATGCGTCATGCAGGATTTTTCATATACCGGTAATTCGAACCAATCACTAAGTATCACACTATGCATCATTGTATTGGATTGTTTTATTATGAATATTCATTATTATCGTTACGTTATGTATATGTATGTTATTTTGTATTTAATATCCTATAGTTATTTAGCTGCACCATTGATGTTATATTTTTGCGGGCATGTAGCCACATAGCTCGAAAGCTGTAGACGGATGTTTATGAAATTTATAGAAACTATTAGAAATGTTTCCTGGAACAGATGAATATATTTCGGTATCGATCTGTTAGTTATATTGTGTTGGCCTATTTATATTGCTGTCTGTTTTTTTTATCTGCCATATCGAATAGCATAACTACACTCTATAGAGAGCACTCGGAAAGCGCATACCTCCGCCAAGCTAGGCAACGGTAACAAAAAATACAAATTAGTTCTGAAACCAAGATTTGCTTTGCATCAACACTAAAATCTAATCACTTGTGCCTTTCAAAAGTGATAACAATTTCTGTAATTTTCTTGAAGATCCGTTCTTAAGTTTTTGAGGTATGCTGCTAACAAACATTATGACAAACATAACTCAAATACACAAACTGATCAACCGATCATCACCAAAATTTAATCATTTATGATTTTGTCTTTTCCCATTACTAACAAGTGTTGTACATTTCATAAAGATCCATCCATAACTATTTGAGTTATTGTGCTAACAAGCATAAACCGAACACAGCGACAAACTAGAGCAGTCTGAGAGTGAATACCTCCGCTAAGTGAGCCAACGGTAGCAAAAATTCAAATTGGGCTCTGAAACCATAATTTTCTTTGCATAAACTCCAAAATCTAATCATCTGTGCCTTTTTATATTAATAACAGCGTGTTCAATTTTTTTGAAGATCCGTTCTTAACTTTTGAGTTATACTGTTAACAAACGTTATGACAAATATGAGTCAAACATACAAACGAACCAACCGATCTGCACTAAAATTTGATCATTTATGTCTTTTATCATTACTAAGAACTATAAATTTCATAAAGATCCATTCATTATTTTTTGAGTTATTGTGCTAACAAACATAAAATTAAAAACAGTGACAAACGAACAAACAGACCATTACTAAAATTTGAAAATCTACTCTTTGTTATATACCTAACAACTCGTGTTAAATTCATCAAAATCCATTCATAACTTTTTGAGTTATGGCATCGAGAAAAATTATGCAGACAAACAAACAAACAAACGTATGGACATATCTTCACCAAAAGGTAATCATCTGTTCCTCCTAACATACCTAACAATCCCTGTAAATTTCATCCAAATCGGTTCATAACTTTTTTGAGTTATCCTGATGACAGACAGAGAGACAAACACGACGAAAACATAACCTCCTTGGCGGAGGTAATGAACGAACGAACAAATAGGTAATCCCAAAATTTGGTTGTTTGCTCTTCGTAATATAGTACCTAACCACTCACGTAAATCTCATGAACATCCGTCCATAACTTTTTGAGTTGTACAAAAAAACAAATGAGCAGACAAACCAACAAACGAACAGATGAACGGATTTTTACCAAAAGTTACTCATCTGCTACCGTTAACATGCCTAACAATATCCCTTAAAATTCGTAAAGATCCGTTCATAACTTTGTGTGTTTCTGTCACCAAGATTACTCAAAAACATACTGGCAGGCAAACGCAGACAGACAGAGAGACGAACAGGAAGGACAACATACTGTATATCCTTCTGGGCGGAGGTACCGTAACTAGAGAAGCACTCAGAGAAGACAGAACTCTCTACCAAGTTGAGCAATACTACCACAAAATTTTAACTCTATTTGAATCCGGGATTTCCTTTGGAGTGAATAATACTCCTACACCTGCTCCTTGTTTCACTCTTAGCAGTTCATGTAAATTTCATGAAGGTTCGGCCACAATTCTTTGAGTTATTCCCTGACAAACAATATATACGTATGTGTATATAGAGCCAAATGGACGGATAGATTAACAGGGAAAGTTGTTCATTGGTTTTTGGTAACATTCCTAACAGTTACTGCATTCCATGAAGTTCTGCTTGAAAATTCTTTAGTTTTATTGCCAAGAAACAACAGACATAAAAGAAAAAAAAACAGCTGAACGAGTGTCCACCAAATGGAACTTATTGGTTTCCCGTGATATACCTAACCGGCCAACAAACTGATAAATGCCAACAAAAACCTCACCTCCTAAGCGGAGGTCGTAATTTAAGAACGGATCTTCAGAAAATTTACAGGAACTATACTATATAAGATGTGTCACCGGAATAAATGATTAAATTTTAATAATGATCCATGACGCAAAACAAATTCTAGATCATTTAAAAATTTTGTTCTACTGCTCGACAAAGGTATGCGCTCTCAAATTGTTTTCCCATTGCATTTAAAAATATCACAACAAGTTTAGGCCCCCCTCTCCATAACAAGATGATCTCACGGAGTAAGATTTAATTAAGGGACTTGCAGAACATCCATGGAAACTTGTAACCATATCCACGGAGGAGCATGACTGGGTCGTGCTGCTGTTCATGAATATCTTATGGATTTTCATTGGCAGCATTTCGGGCTTCCCGCTGTTGCGTAGCCTAATGCTTCATGTTGGGTTGTACTACCTGTCCGGGGGTCCCGAACTTAAGTGTAACTAGAGAGAGAGCACTCTGAGAGCGCATACCTCTGCCAAGCAAGCAACGTTGAAGAAAATTTTAAATTTATTAGAACTGGAACTACGATTTCATATCAGCACAAAAATTGAATTATTTATGCTTCTGATAGTGTTAACAGTTCATAGAATTTTCTTGAAGATCCGTTGGTAACTTTTTGAGTTATGCTCCGGACAAACATTATTACCAACATGAGTCAAACATACAAATGAACTACCCGATCTGCACCAACATTTATGTCTTAACATTACTAACAACTCCTGTAAATTTCATAAAAATCCATTCATTACCTCCGCCAAGAAGGTTATGTTTTCGTCGTGTTTGTCTGTCTCTGTTTGTCTCATTGTCTGTCACCAAGATTACTCAAAAAGTTATGAACCGATTTCAATGAAATATACAGGGATTGTTAGGTATGTTAGCATAAACATATGATTAACTTTTGGTGAAGATATGTCCATCTGTTTGATTGTTGGTTTGTCTGCCTCATTTTCTCAGTGTCATAACTCAAAAAGTTATGAATGGATTTTGTTGAAATTAATATGAGTCGTTAGGTATATAACATAGAGTAAATGACCAAATTTTGGTAATGATTCGTTTGTTCGTTCGTTCGTCACTGTTTTTTTATTTTCTACTTGTTAGTACAATGACTCAAAAAATAGTGAATGGATCTTTATGAAATTTATAGGGGTTGTTAGTATTATTAAAAGACATAATTGATCAAATTTTAGTGCAGATCGATTTTGTTCGTTTGCATGTTTGACTCATATTTGTCATAACGTTTGTTAGCAGTATAACTCAAAAAGTTATGAACAGATCTTCAAGAAAATTGCACAAGCTGTTATTACTATCAAAAGGCACAAATGATCAGATTTTGGAGTTTATACAAAGAAAATTATGGTTTCAGAGCCAATTTGAACTTTTTGTTACCGTTGCCTCGCTTGGCGGAGGTATGCGCTCTCAGAGTACTCTAGTTATTTTTTTTATTATTTTGTTAACAAGTATAAAATTAGAAACAGTGTCAAACGAACGCAAAAATTTTGTCATTTACACTTTGTGTTATACCGAACAACTCTAATAAATTTCATAAATATCGGTCCACAAGTTCTTGAGTTATGGCATTGAGAAAAATGAGGCAGGCAAACAAACAAACGGATGAACGGATCTTCACCAAGAGTCAATCATCTGTTCCTCCTAACATACCTAACAATCCCTGTAAAATTCGTCAAAACTAAATACAGATAGAATAACAGACGAAACAAATCCAACAAAACCATAACTTCCTTGTCGGAGGAAACTAGCGTACTCTGAAAGCGTATACCTTCGTCAAGCTATGCAATGTTGAAGAAAATTTTTAATTGCTTCTGAAACTATGATTTCTTCTGTCCTCACCTAAATCTGGTCATTTGTGCTTTTTGACACTAATAAGAGCTTGTGTAATTTTTTTTCATTCCTAACTTTTCGAGTTAGGCTTCTAAGAAACATGCTGAGAAGCAGTAGTCAAATTGACCAACCGATCATCACCAAAATTTAATCATGAGTTACTTCAACATTGCTGACAATTCCTGTGAATTTTTAGGATTTGTTCATAAATTTCTGAATTATTTTGCTATTAAGAACAGAATCAACCACAGCAACTATCAAACAAGAAAAAGCAGATCATAACAATTTTGTCAATTGCTTTTCGCAACATACATAACCATTCATGAAAATTCCATAAAAATCCGTCCATAGCCTTCTGAGTTAAGTACCATGAACAAAGGCATATAAACAGTTGGACAGTACTTCACCTAATATGCCTAATAATCCGTAAATTTTGTGAAGCGGCGCCTATACTTTTTTTGAGTCATTTTGCTGACAGAGAAACAAAGAAAGGTAGACAGATAACAACGTAATCTCCTTGGCGGAAGTATAATAACAGGGGGGGGTTCCATGTGCAGCAAGTTGGGAATGACAACATTGAATTTTCTCTCTGAGCTCCTATGCAGCGGTTTATGACGTAGAAATAAGTGAAGCTGCAATCTGAAAGTGCATACCTCCGCCAAGCAAGGCAATGGTAACGAAAAGTTGTAATTGGTGATGAAACGATGATTTTCTTTTAACAATTTCTGAAATTTGGTCATCTGTGCCTCATAAAAACTCAATGGTTCCCGTGATTTTTTTGAGATGCCATCCATAACAGTTTGAGTTTTATTCTAACAAACATTCAGACAAACATTTTGTCAAATACACAAACTGACGAACAGACCATCACCAAAATTTATCTGCAAATTTCGTAAAACATCCTTTGATAGCTTTTCGATTATGTTAGTGACACACAAGACAAAACAGAGAAACGAACAGAAAAAAGGCATACAGACTGCAAAAAAATTGATCATTTGTTCATATCGTTCATAACTATTCCTGCAAGCTTATGATAATCTGTTCATAACTGCCATTCCCGGTAACCATATTTTTTTATAATAATATACCTTAGTCGATAACTTTTTGTTTTTTGTTATCGCGGTGACTTAGAGATAAACGCTTACAAAAATGTACTCTCCATGGTGGAGCTAATTATCTTCATTAAAATCTGTTTAACTTTGAAATTTATTCTGGTAATAGACAGACAAAAAATATACAAGCCCTGTCAACAGCCTAACCACTTCATTTTTAAGGGTTATTGCATAGAAATTTCATTACACCTATGAAAAGTTCCTTCCATTATCTGAAAATATTGGTTACTCACAAACTCTCGGTTCATAAGCATGCATAACGGCTAAAAAATTATAGTTAACAATCGGCTGCTCAATTGGTGTGGTTAATAATATCGGTACAATAGGTAAAACGAGAGAATTTTTTTTGTAAAACAAAGTGTGTTACATGAATTGGATACTAATCAGTAAAAACGTCATTCATATTTAATCTAAACCTTTAAAAATAAAAATCCAAGCGTCACAGAAAAATCCATATGGCATCAGATAGCGCGACAAAGTCCATTACTGCAATTAGATACTCACGCCGGTGCACACCATGCTCGAATATTCGCTCTTCTCCAAAAGACGTTTGACCGCTATTACAGTTTGCACAACCCTGGTTTAGCGTCACTAATATAGCGTCACTAATATAGCGTCACTTAACTAGTTCTGAATTATTAACTACGTTAGGTAGTTCACTTCCAAAGAGTAGTCAAATCACAATTCACCAAGCTGAGACACACGCACTTGCGCAGACAACAGAAGTCCGGGGACTAAATTTCCCTGTCCAAACCTACGGCTGTCAGTACCAAGAACTACATAAACAATAGCTAAACTCCGCCCCTCCCCCTAATGCATGAGCCTCACCCCAACTTCCAGGCGAGAAACAAAGCACCACTCTTACCTAAACCCCCAATTCTTCTTCCTCCCGCTGCCCCATCCTTCTCGCGCTTAGTCAAGACTAGATAAAAAATTTGACAGTACAATGTCAATTCTGTTCCGTGCTTTCCCTCCTGTCTCCCTGTGTTGTATTTTTTTATGAGCTAAACTCGTTCAAATAACATAATAATACAGCAAAGATGCTTGACATAATATTTCCTGCATTGTGTATAATTAATACTAAAATTACAGTTCCTATGATTGAAATATTCAGTTTAACTATTATTGCCATTTTCATCGCTTTCACCATCAATGGCGTTGTTCGATCACTACTATGAGATTTCTCAATAAAGGCTGAAGCCGCACTCATGCAACCGACAATAATAAGCGTTCTTTAATTCACGAAGGCAATGGTCTCATTGAAAAGCAAAGATGTCATCATTTATTATTTCTTCGACCAAAAGTTTCAGATTTTTACCACTTTTATCACTTACAAATAGTATCTTTGAAATTATTACCTCTGCCAAGGATGTTATTTCTCGCCCGAGTTTCTTTGTCCATTTGTATCTTTGTCCACCCATCTGTCTGCTATCAAAGTAACTCAAAGGTAATGGGATGATCTATATGAAATTTACATTGAATGTTAGGTACGTTAGGAAGAACAGATGATTGAGTTTTAGTGAAGATCCGTTAACTGTATGTTTACTTGCCTATTTCTTCTTGGCAGCACTACGGAAACAGTTACAAACGACTCTTCAAAAAATTTGCGGGAATTGCTGGGAATATTGCGAAGAACGACTGATCAAATTTGTATGATGTTCTGTCAGCCCGTATGTCTATTTATCTTTATGTGCGTTTTTGTGGATGTCAATACACAGAACAAAACGTTATAAGTAGGCGGAACTTCATGAACTTTTCCGGAATTTATTTGGAATGTGATAATCAGCTCTTCCGCTTGTGGGGCTTGGCTATATATATGCCCGTCGTGCTTCTTGTCAGATCATAACTCAAAAAGTCACAGACGGATCCTCAAGAAAAGCACAGATACTGTTATTATAGTCAAAGCGCACTATTCAACTGTTATTATTGTCAAAGCACACTATTCGACTGGAGCACTGCGACAACGCATACCTCCGCCAAGCAAGGCAACAGTAACGAAAAATTCAAATTAGTTCTCAAACTATGAATTTCTTTTTATAAACACACAAATATTCATTATTCCTTTTTAGCCAAATTAACACTTTTAGTAATATTTTTGAAGATCCGTTCATAACTTTTTAAGTTATACTGCTAACAAGCATCCGGACAATCATTACTCAAACACAAAAACCGACCAACTGATCATCATGAAATTTAATCATTTATGTCTTTTGACATTACTAACAACTAATGTCGATTTCAGGAAGATCCATTTATAACTTTTTAAGTTATTGTGCTAACAAGCACAATTATAAACACAGCTACAAACGAACGAACAGGTCATCATAAAAAATTGCCTATTTACTCTTCGTAATATACCCAGCAACTCATGTAAATTTCATAAAAATCTGTTGATGCATTTTTGAGTTATGGCTTTGAGAAACTTGAGGCAGACAAGCAAACAAACAAACGGGTGAACGGATCTTCACTAAAAGTTAATCATCTCTTCCACAATCCCTGTAAGTTTCGTTAACATCAAGCCATAACTTTTTTTTATTTATTTTGGGGACAGACAGATATAGAAATGGACAGACAAACGGTCAGACAGACAGAGGTAAACATAACTTCCTTGGCAGAGGTAATAACCACATTTTGGTGACTATTAAAATATATTATGGTTTCAGGACCAAATTGGTTTTTTTCACTACTGTAATATTGCGTTGCTGGCCGGAGATGTGTGCTCTCGGAGTGCTAGCCTACTGTAGATACCTCTGCCAAGGAAGTTATGTTTTCGTCGGGTCTGTCTGTGGGTTCGTATGTCTGTCTGTCTGTCTGCCACCAAGATCGCTCAAAAAATTATAGACGAATTTTCACGAAATTTACAGGGATAGTTAAGTATGGTAAGACGAACTGATGATTAACTTCATGTGAACAACCGTCCACCCGTTTGTCTGTTTTTTTTTTTTTTTTGTCTGCCTCGTTTTTCTTAAAGCAATAACTCGAAAACCTATGGGCGGATTTCTATGAAATCTTCATGAGTTGTTAGGTATGCCATGAAGAGTAAACGACCATAGTCTTTTGATGATCTGTTCGTTCGTTTGTCGCTGTTTTTAGTTTTACGCTTGTTAGCACAATAGCAAAAAAAGTTATCAGCGGATCTTTTTGATATAAACAAGAGTTGTTGGTAATGTTAAAAAACATAAATGAATAAATTTTGGCCATGATCGGCTGATCTGATTGTGAATTTGACTAATGTTTGTCAGAATATTTGTTAGCAACATAACTCAAAAAAATTATGATCGGATCTTCAAGAAAATTGCTGAAACTGTTAATAACGGTAAAAAGGCACAAATGATTAGAGTTTGAAGTTGAAACAAGGAAACAAGTGCACCGTCAAGGGTATGAGAACATATTGAACACTTTTTGTGATCGATTTGAATCTACAGTGCCTTAACATTTTTTTAACCCAATTCGTCGTAAGCGTAATGTGCCACCAATTTCCTGTTTCAGCTGATCATTGTCTACATACAATGTGTGTGTATGTTACAACAAATGAGCCGAACCCAGCTTACTGCTTCGGCAATAATCCAGATGAATCAGTTGTTTCAGAAATGGTTAACTTAAGTCAGATATGTTTAGGTTAGATAGGGTAGGCTATGCCATGGTAATTAGGGTTCAACAAAGGTTGCGTTAGCCTAATTTAGATTAGGTACGGCTAGGCTGAGTTATGTTAAGTTCTACAAAACTGTGAGGATAACCTATGTAATACATCAGAAAGTTAACGTTGTAAACTGTTATGTCAAGTTATACAGAACTGTGAGCATAACCTATGTAATTTATCAGAAAGTAAACGTTGTAAACTTTTATAGTTATGTACGCATCTCTAAAATTACTCTCCATTGAACTAATAGCACCTGGTCCAGTCTAGCATAGCTTAAAAAAAATCTATTTAATATATGAGTGATTCAATTCTCTTATTGGCTAGGCATTACGCGCAATGCTTGGTGACATTTACTCCCTATAACATGTACATAAAGTACACAGATACTCTTTATAAACTGCTAACACACGAGCAATTTTCACATGCTGCTCACATCTAAACGAAGTTCAAGTACATCACCCACCTTAATTTATGTCTATTAATTATGAAAAAAAACTTCATGGCACGTAAAATGGAAATTTACATAGTTTTTCATGGTACGCATCTGAGTGCAACATCATCACAAACCATCACCCTTCGCCCCTCCCACTGTGACCTGCCACGCCATTGGTTGCCTTGAGACTGTACTTGCTCAAAAGTTCAGGAAATAAAAAATTCGCTACCAAGCAGCGGGCAAAATTTGCCGCCCGCCGGGCAATTCCTCCTGTTTGCCGGCAATGTTCACCCGTGTAATAGGGACTTGACTGACTCGGCGCATCACGCCACTCGTGGTCGCCACGTGCCGCTAGTGTGTGCGGGTCCAGCCACTCAGCCACGCCACGCGACTCCAAGCACGTTGTGGGGTTGAGCGACGGCCAACCATTGCAAGGCCACCTAGTTTGTCTAGGTGGTGTTGGCCACAGTCGAGAGACACGGTGGTCAGTGTGCGCGGTAAATCTTGAAATAAATATAAAACCTCCGGAAGACTACACCCTCGCCACGTCGTAGCGCTACAGTGTGGCGCTACAGAGTGGTAAGTGTGCTCGGGGGGCTTAAAGGGTTAGCTTAGATAGATTGCAGTAGAAGGACCAACAGGTCTATTCCTAGAGAGATGCCTAGACTCACGCTCCACCACCGATTAGCTGTTTCCATTATGTCAAAATCATTTAGAAATCTGACGAAAAAAAGAAAAATTTCAGCCAATGAGTTGATCAACTAGATTTTTGCGCACGTTGACTGTATCTACACCGATGACGTAAGAAGGGAGTCTATGCCCAATGTTCATTTTACTTGCTAGGAGTAATAATTTTTCGATCTATAAATGCATATTTGACTTTTTGGTCGCTGTTTCGGTCGCGGTCATCAACGTCTTTGTCACAAATTCCCGTTGTAGGCGCTCATTGATGCTATTCAAGTACTTGAATGTTTCTATTAATTTCCACCTGAGTCGTAGTTGCTAGTGAGAAAGTGTCCCACTTCCTGTAAGCGACACTCGAGTGGCTTGTTTCTCTCTCATCTGAGGTATCCATTTTGTTGCTCTGCATTGGATTCTGTCCATTTTATGTGCATATCGTTACGCTGATGCATGGGAATATAATTATTAAACAGCAAACTCTAAATGCGGGCGCAATAGTGCTTTTTGCAGAGGATGGATTTTGTTCTTAAATTTGCTGACAATATGCATGAAGCTCAAAATACATACAACATCTAAATACATATTATATCCTTTTCATTGAATATCTTTACCAAAAAGCAACAGCGTCTTCACAGTTCGTTTGTTGTATTGTTCTGTATTACTTTGATCGAAAGAAAACAAGTGCTGCCGCAGTGGATTTAATGCCTTTCGTACCCCATGCCATCACACGTTGAGGCCCTAATGTTGCACCATCATTTTGCTTGCTCCAGATTCCTTTCATTTAACAATTTTGAAACTAGTTATTATCAATAACATTATTTTCATAGTTTTACCTCCATAACTACTCAGCGAGTGATACTTGCATTAATTCGTAAACTAATACCACTCCCGTGTTGATACAGGTATTCTTAGACCATAGACCCCCAACAGTACTTGACTCTTAGGTCAAGTGGCCTCTGACGCTGGCGGCCAAAATGGGAAATGGGACTTTCTCAAAAGCTATTATGAACATGTTCAGACAAGGTCATGCAGGCAAGCGCCCAAGTGCGTCCCCGCCGTATCCAAGATACCATCTCCGCAAGAAAAATGTTGGGTACCTTGAAATTTTTTCTTCATTATTAGGTAGGAGGAAAAGAATAGTTCTTGAGAAAATTCCAATTTTCTGTGGCCGACTTTTGGCCGCCAGCGTCAGACCTAAGAGTCAAGTACTGTTACGGTCTATGCTTCGACAGAAAAACCGTTAAATAATATAACTTTTTCAAAATCAGAAGCTACTCAACAAATTTTACCAAGTGAGCCCGTTCATGCCTGCATTCCAGCACACGTATGGAGTGTGTCAATAATTATGAGAGCTAAATCGGTCTTGCAAGACGTTCTTATTAACACAGAACCCAGCACATAGGGTTCTCACTTCTGCGCTCCTAGCCTGACACTTAGCACTTATATGGGTTTTGAGGGCGTAGTGCATCGAGCACGCACGCTGCTCGACTATACGGCAGCTCTTGCTTGGATACTGTCCGCTATCAAGTATTAAAGTATACTCTGGAAAAGTACACTGAGTATCTTCATATCCTTATGGTAGGCCACTCATTCTCCAGATCCAGAGGATCCCACAGCTAGCATCCCTACGATTATACGTATTGTACATTATAAGGAATCGAATACCAGAATATAATAGCCACACCAGAAACCGAAGCGCGGCCCCTTCGTCTCTGACTGCACTCACGTAGCCCATACTACATCATTGACGGTATATTGGCGACAGTACCGCACCTAGATATCGCACCCTGGTACACAGACTACCGCGTAGCATTGTTTATTAATTTTCAGCTTTCTTGGCGAGTGACATGTGAAAATTTTAAAAAAGGATCGAGTTACAGCATGCGAATAATAATATGAAAATTATTAAGTACGAAAGTTACTTTGAACCGGACTCTTATAGAACCCAGTCTTTTAAAATGAAGTGAAGCTGTATTATTCAGTTAATAAAACCTCATTTCAATGAAATAGCTTCTAATTTTTATTATCTTTTGAAACGAAAAGGGTTGTTTACTTTCGGGAGTCCCGGTACTTACGTCTTTCCTTAATATTCAAAAATGGATTCCATTCTAAAAAATTTTCTTTGGTTTCTTCGCTGTACCCAACTGAGGCAGCATCTTCTTCGGCTTTTGATCCACAAGTCTTTACGATGTCAGTACCTTATATCTGAAAAATAAGATGCAAGGATTTGGGCAACTGTAAATTATAACATTTCAGAAAATATGTTTGTATCCATTGCAATTATCATACTCCTTTCAAATCGAAAATTTGTAGAATACGCTTCACAATGAGAAAATTGAATATTTTTCCCTAGCATTTTTGGAAACTACCGAATTTCTGAAACAGTATAAAATATTGAGCAATAACTTGGATTAGTGGAGTTTATTTTCATCACAAGTGGACCAAGCCCACATTATACTGTAAATAACGGCTGAAAAATAGTACATATATCACATAAACCCCGTTGTCTCTTGTACTCTTTACTTCTCAGCGGGCTTCTTACATGAAAATTCAGCATCCTGCCTCATAAGCCGGATGATATGTTTTACATGGTGCAGTCAACTGGCATCTCCCATAACACCTTTGAATATGTCCAAACACGGTCATGCAGGTGATCTCAGGTTCCTCTGCGCTAGAGTTCACAAGTGGCAGTAGCGAGTGCCACCTTCGTGTCCAAGATTCCGTCTTTAACATTTGAATTTCTTCCTATCTTATTCCCATAGAGCGAGACAAGGAAGATATATATCTTTATATAATAAAACACTTCGTGTATCTATTTATTTCGCGTCCGCTTTGAAGCAAATAGGCGAAAAATAGGCCAGGTTGCAGATTTTGTAAATCGATGACCAGGTTGCAGAAGATGGTGAAGGCTGATCCTTATCCCTTTTTATGAAGACACTTCTTGCTTGAAACACTTCTTGAAATCGGAACACTATGTATGCAGCTTCTGGAGTCCGATTTTATTTATAACTTTTTTTCTCTCAGGTCACGATGTATAAATTCGGCAGATGATCAACGAAGTGCTCTGGAGGGGAGAATTTTTCACGGGCAGTAGACAATCATTTCTTCTAGCTTACTGTCTTTTTTATTTACGAAACAGTTTTCTCTTCATATGCCAAAATTTCAGCACTTCAAATAAAGCAGATATTCGAGTTGGAAAGACGGTATCAACGGTATCATTGCTACGGAGCGCTGACACTGTGTACAAGCTAACCTGACTGGCGTTGCATTCAAGTTTATTTGAGTGTTTTGCTCAAAAATTTATATCTGCCTATCGATATAGAAGACCTTAAGACGAAAGCACGACCAAGGATCAATGAAGAAAATGAAGAAGGAAGTCACAGAAGATTCTGCACTGGCCTATAGGTATTAGACAAAAATATCGATTATTGCGAAAAAAAATTTACGCACGGACCCACTAGTCTCTAAATTACAATTCTGCTTGAAGCTCCATCCTTCTGTACGTACAAGTGTCTGTACGTTACGCTTTTCAGTCTAAGGTAGGGGGAAATTCAACTTGTATGAAGCTCTGATTTTCGATGGAACAAAGTTCAACCATAGCTGTCTTCTTTAGCGCTTCTAGAAAAACTTTCAGTCACTTGCAAAGCAAAAATATGAAGACCCTTTCAATCGTATCTTATCTACCGCTTTTCATTTTTTCACAATCTATTATATTCGCTTTTCTTGTGGCGCTCGACGTTTTTTATAAGCCAGATTTATAGATAGGAGAATAAGAGAAGGAGTAAAGTTCAAATTTTAGCTGCCATCTAGGCAGGTCTTAGGTAGAAGATTCACTGCCTGACTTGGGACATTTTCAACCTTTCTATGCATCATGCGGTTCCGAAGGATTCATAATTGAAGTCTTCTTTTCTGTTGAAATTGCACAGGTTCTTTCATTATAAGATAGGAGTAATTAGGAGTATACGGGTCTGAGTGTCACTGAAGAACATTCCTGCTGTTCTGTGGAATTTGAACAGCTTTCAGCTGCATCCATAGTAGCGTCCTCGGATGGGTACGGAAAAACGTTCCCATGTTTCCTTAGACGGGACTCGTCGAAAGCAATATCTTTGATAGAGTTTTTGATAATGTCAGGCATACACTATGCCGCTATTTTTTTAGATGAATTACTTTTTAGCAGTTTGAGAAAGTCAAGCTTCATTGGAGTTTTCGTTCTTTTCGTATGTAATCCATTTCACTAATGCTTTCTTTTACTGAATCTTTTAGATGCAGCTGGAAGTTCACGCCACAGTTCATTTACAGAAGATAGTTGTGTCAAATTTAGGTGTATACGCCTTCTTCCTAAATTTCCAGGTTTGTGACGCCAAAATTACGTCACGCCACTGTGGAAATATTGAAGACTAGCTGGACCCGTGAAAATTTTCACGGTTTACCAACATTATTTTGAGTGTTTGGAAAATTTCTTCTACCAGTATGCTTGTTGTTGGATTTTAATGTAATTAGTTGCACATCTAATTTAATCGTGTTTATTTTTGCAAATCG
>LQNS02278163.1:2639445-2751161 GCA_001587735.2 Parhyale hawaiensis
GGGGGGGGGGGGGGGATGGAAGAGGGTGAGGGGCGTAGCTTTGAGTGGCAGGAGGGACTTTATGCGGTGCAAAGTGGTGTAAGGGCTGTGTGAGTAACTGAAGTGGCACAAAGTGATGTAAGGGCCATTGAATGAGTCTGATGTTGTGCAAAGTGGTGTAGGGGCTGTGGGAGTGACCGAAAGGCACTAGGTGATGTAGGGGCTATTCAGGGACAGTAGAGGCCCAAACTGGTGTAAAGGCTGTTCAATGACTCTGAAGTGGCACAAAGTGGTGTAAGGGTTAAAGAAAAACTCTGAAGTTGTACAAATTGGTGTGAGCGTTGTGTGAGGGATGGAGTATCTGCAGCAGAGAAACAAGAAGCAATAGCGATGTGCCAATTGTTCAAGCGAGTTCCGTTTAACGCTGTATGAGTGGCCATTGCCCTGATTGAAATAAATAAGGTCACTCGTATGCGAACGGTTCCCGACGACAACACGATTTATAGCGGTAGGTGACACAGGTACAGCACAGGCGACCCCTTGATTGAGATTGCCGTCTGCCTCTGAAATAGCTAATCGTATTTGCGTAATCCTACTTGGCTACAAAGGCTGTTTCGGTCTTAGCAATGCAGTAAGTAAAAACCCATGTACTACAATACAATTATTGTGCGGTGGTAAAACTAGGAAAATAGTAATCATAAAATCTTGCTGACGAGGTTAGTTTTGTACAGTTAGGTAGGTTCTCTATTTCCTTTTCTGTCGCGCGAGGTGGGATGTCGATCGAGATAGCGTACCTAGTCCGCGGGACTTCTCTCATCTCTCTCGTGTGGAAGGCCGTGAAAGAGGCCGACCACTCGAGTGTCTCCTACTATCCTTTGCGCCTTGTTTCCTGCCCGTACTAGCGCACGTAGGCCACGCGACAAATTTTGTGGTATTTGAATACTACGCGCTCATCTCTGTTGGAACGCCTGAGTTTCGGCTACGGAGGTTAAACAAAGTTTATAACTAAGTAATCATAAAAATATTGTAGCACAAGTGGTATAGCGTGAGTAAATTGAGGTAAAGTGTGAAGAAGCATATCGGGTGCGACGTGAGCCACCTGTGCACCACCCACGACACTAAACCTATCACTAAGTAAAGCTATCGCTGCTGACATGTTCTAAGATTGGAGTGCTGTAAGTCATGTTGGGTGCATTTATGAGTGATGAAGGGATTGCGCGCTGGTGGTCGTGGTGGTTACGTAACTGCCAATGATTAACATAACGTAACCATGTTTACATTATTACCTTACGTTAACCCTTTTTCGAGCTGTTGAGAAGCGCCTCGATAAGAGTAGTATTATGGTAGTGACCGAACACGGCCATACGCCCGGTAATGGGCTAATATCGTGGTGATTCTTGAAATGTGGTCCAGGTGGTGTTACGCCATCAATCTTGTCTAGAGGTAATTTTGCATTCCGTGGCAAGCGGGAGAGCTAGTAGCGAGTTATCCTTCCAGTGTGCGTAGGTAGAGAGCACTTCTCAAGCTGTGCTCAGACGAGCGGCATCTTCGCTTATTTCGGCAGGACAATATTGCGGATTGATCTGGCTTGCCGCCATATGTTGATGCACACGCAGCAGCAACAGGTGCTTGTGGTTGCAGTGTTTTTGGCTAAAATTAATTCAATTTGCATAAAAAAGAAATGGTAGCCTAAATATTAATTTGAAGAGTTTTGTTGTAGGTTTACACGCCGGTTTTTTATCCACTGTGCGTAGCACTCAACAATTAATTATTTTTTACCATCATAGCTTGTAAACGAAACTTTTGCATGTACGTTTTCTGCTGGCTATCGTCGTTCTAACGTAAGAGCAAATTCATTTTATACTTTTGACATTGCAGTTGCCATCATTTAAAGAAAGTTATTATGAAAAAAAGCTGTGGCGTTACATGCGTAGTAGTGAAAAGATGACAGGGAAAATTGAACGGCAAGTTGCTTCGAATTACTCGAAAGTTGCGAAAATATTGAGCCGTATTCATAAAAATGAAGGATATCCCCGTAAGCATAAGGTAGAACTATAAGGCAATGCCCTGAAGCAAAATGTAGAAGTATAAGCACATCGATCCTTCTTTTCATATTCATAATACATGTAATAATAGTAATAATTTTTATTGAAAGACTTCACAATTTATTACATGTGATTATCTTATACCTGCTAGGATATCCTCCAAGTAGAAGTAACAGGTTGACTAGTGTTTTGGGAGGCACGGATCCAGGCCAACTAACATCATCACTAGTGAACGCTTCTTTGGCATTACAACTTTAAAAATAGCTTGAACAATCAGAGTAGATTCAGCTTTTCAATTATTAATGCACTCATCTTCGTGCAGTTTTGGTTATCCTATGCGAGTACAATCGACGACACCAATAGCTGTCGGAAACGTATACCTCTTTTGTCATACCGTAACTGTTTAGAATCTGTTATTTCTCTGTTGGTAGTTGGAAACTTTATTCATTCATTCGTATGAGGAACTAGAGCACTCTAAAAGCGCATACCTCTGCCAAGCAAAGCAACGCTAACAAAAATCTCAAATTAATTTTCTGAAACTGTTTTCCTGCTTATCGGCACCAAAATTTGGTCATTGTGAGCTTTTACCATAACCCCCAAACGAACGAACCGATCTTCACCAAAATTTTATATATAGGTCTTATCATTTTTAACAATTCCTGTAAATTTTATAAAGATCCGTTCAAAGGTTATTGAGTTGTTTTGCTTACAATCGTCAAACAAAATAGAGACAGACAAACAAACAGATTGTCTAAAAAAAAATGGTCATTGACACTACGTACCATTCCTAACAACTCGTGCAAATTCCAGAAAAATTCGTCCATAACGTGTTGATTTAAGGCAGTGAGAAAAAGAGGCAGCCAAACCAACTGATCGATAAGTGAATCTAAGTTTCGCCAAAACTTAATCATCTCTTACTCCTAACATATCTAGCAATCCCTGTTAATTCAGTAATAATCCGACCATAACTTTTTGACTTATCTTAGTGTCAGACACACATATACATAGAAACAGATAAACAAGCAAACTCGACGAAAACAACCTCCTTGGTTGAGGTAATTAAATGATCATAAACTGTATTAACAGTCCGTGGTACCGTTGCTTGGCTAACGCAAAGTTTTTGACTGATACCTTATTGATGGCCTGGATCACTGAGAAAACGTATACATATATTCATTCTATGGACAGATGACAAGGCGCCTCTCCCAGTTTCTTCATTGGTGCCTTAAAATCTGTCCACAATTAAACCACTGTACATTTCGTTCTTCAACACGGAATGACATCTTAAAATCCCGATCAATTGTAGGTAAACGGGACATGTAAAGTTTAATTAACATGCCTCACATCCACAAAATGTGCCATCGTGCTGAGAATCGGGCAAAACGGCCTTTAATTTCTAACTGAAGTCTGCTGCTGAGCAGACTCAGCCTTTATGAAGCATATGCTCTTCATTTGAATCATTTGAAATAAATGGTCTTGTTTATGTATAACTACTTGCTTTTATGCGAGTGTAAGGTTATGCTTTTCCTCTACAAGTGTAAGGTTTTGCTTGACAATTTTATTAATACCAAGTAGAAGGATATCCTTCATATTTTGCAAGTATAAGCATATCGTTTTCTTTATGAATACGACCCATTGGCTTAGATCCACCCTGCTGAATGAACCCTTTGGGCAACTTTACCCCTTAGGGGGAATAGGATGCGCCATAGGGTTAGGTTAGTTTACGTTTGCCCATCCTATGTTATGGGGAACAGCAGCCCCAGAGGTTTTGTGTAGGTTACCTCAGCAATTAGCTAGACCTTCGGGACGTCTGTCTTTCGTGCCCACTTTACTTCCTTCCTGATTTCATACTCCTACTGATCTTACTTTCCCGACTTGTTGCTCTCATGGGCGTTGATCCATTTTCGTGCCTGGGTTCTGCGTCTTTGTCGACACACTACATGTCCCTTATTTTCCTCTCTTGAATCTAGGAAGTCTGGAACATCTAATAATTTGGACAATTTTTTCACCGAGTCTGGTAGAGCAATTGTTGGGGAAATGCCACTCTCGGCAACTTTGGCTTCTGATCTGCGTTGGGCTTCATGCTTGCTTTATGTTTGGCGGTTTTAATTGAATATTTGCTTCTCGTTTCAGCTACGCAGCGATGCACACCAAGAACGTCAATGTGACACAGGCAGCAGCGAACCACGCAGAGGTACGTTCTTAACAAATTCAGCTTAATTGCTCCGAAGAGCCAGACACCAGAGGCGTGTAGCAATCCGACCTCGAGTGTCACCCGTGGTATTCCGAACTACAATGCGGAACAGGTTGGGTAACACTGGGCGACGTCACCGACGTCAACAATTTCAAATATTGTAAAAGATATGAATTGGTAACACTGCCTTTATGTTTCAAACATTTCCTACAATTGTGTAGTTGATATCGATTGATGGTAGACTGCCAAACATGGGCTGAATTCTAGCATCAAAGGCACTTCTGCTTATTTTTTCGATATTTTGTCCTAAAATACATCAAAAACAAGGTTCTGCCAAAGGCGTTTAGGTGTGACCATTCCAAAGATTCCCCACAACTTTTTGAAAGCGCTTAGAGTCGCACGTTGCGTTCACCGCTACCCGGTGTGAGACCGGCTAACACCGTTAATTACTGCAAGTTGCAACACGCCTCTGAGGGAGCATAGAATGGGTCACAGGCCATGGGGTTCGGTTTACCAGCTCTATATTATGGAAAGTAGCGCCCCAGGGACACCTGTGGTTTATCTTAACTTAGTAAGGTAATTGGGCCGCTGGACGTCTGCCTTTCGTACCCGTTCTACTTCCTTCCATTAACTTACTCCTACTCATGCTGCTTTGATTCAGATTTTCTCTGAATTTTATTGTAAGAAACATATGCACTTTTGCCTGCTATTCAAATGACGCAGCATAGCATTAGAACAGGGATTTCTAACCGGGGTTTACTCGCACTCCTTAGAGGTGCGAGATGACCTTCCAAGGGGTGCGAAACTTCGATAATATACAGTTAGATACAATAAATTTGTGCACAAATTTGGTGTAAACTTCATTCTTCATCTGTTATCAATCAAATGAGTTCTTTTTTATTTCTCATTTTTTAGATTAGATTAGATTAGATTAGATAGTCGGTAGAAGACGAACCAATAGGCCGATTCCCAAAGAGACACCGGAACATACGCCCCGGCCCATTGCGACCCATTGCCATTATGATAGTAGGATACAGAGGACTGGAGTATGGAGTGTGATAACGTATTAAAAGTTTGATAGTTAACGTATGCCAAGCTGAGAAAAGGTTGAGAACCGCAACATTGGAAGAGATGCAACATTGAGCACGATTGGGGATAACATTTCTTTAGGAAATTTGAGATGAGATACACAGATGAAGCCTATGCATGCACAGAAATTGTGCAAAAAAAAAGAAACTGACTTTAGAACGAAAGCAATCGAGCCATAATTGTGTAATTGACAGCCGTTATAAGAAATATATGGTACTGAGCAGGGGTTCCGAATCATGGGTAATCCGCGCTAGCTGGGGTGCAGATGATCTACCACTGGGTGCAAAGTCTTCCAGAAAATAAGATAGTACATATAAGTTTGTTCATAAATTTTGCTTAAATTTCATTCTCTATCATCCGAAGGGTAATTATTTTTTTAGGGGGTGCGAGAATATTGCAGAAGTTTTCCAGGGGTGTTAGGCTAAAATAAGAAGTCGGGAACCGCTGCATTAAAATTATTAGCCGATAGAACACGCTCAAAAAATCGTGCATAAAATGAACTTCAAAAATGCATTTCCTAGCAAGTACCAAAAATTCATCAATTGAAATAACAGTGGGTATAATGGGGTTATCATAATAAGGCCCACAGTTTCTCAAAGCGCTAAAAATATCCTTAAAATTATTCTAATTAGTTTTACCATTGATTATTTTCACTAATGTATGTTTCTTCCAATAAATATATTCCATGCGCTACAGTGAAGGTTTTGTTTGGCTTGAGGTCTCCCCGTGTCGAGTCAATAAAAAATTTTTTTTTGTCGTCTGGGTCATGGTTATTGCTCACCCGTGAAGACTGGATGGTTAAGCATGACATCAGTCACGGACGCGGCCAGGTAGATAATTCGTTGTTTTAGTATTTTATTGAATTTTAAACTGGAATTATCATAGCATATTTAGCTGTCTTGTCATTTAGATTAGATAGGCCTCGAGACTCAACCTTAGCAACAACTTTTGCAACGAATGTTTGTCGGCGGTTTTTTATCTATTGCTTACTTGCAGCATAGGTAAAAATATACCTGCTGAAACATCAACAGATAAATATTACAGGCAGGCCTGTGTGTCTCAGTTAACCATTTACCTTCTAAATTATGTTTCAACATTCGTCTGAGTAACAATAGTTGAATGGGAACTGAATCTACATGGAAGGTCAAGTTCCGTCTACTGTATATGCGAAGGATTCCAGGTAGACCGTAGAGAGTCTCATAAGCTGGCTATCGGTACTGCCCAATTTTTGTGATCCAAGACACAACGTCTATATGATCATAATATTAATCATTACAACCAACAATATTCCATCGGTAGGTACGTGTGCAAAATGAAGTTGTAATAAAATCAATTGTAATTTTGAAATAATTATATTATATAATTTTCTTGTAAGTTGAATCCCATCGTACAGAATTGAGATCGATATGAGGTGAGTCAGGAGATTTCAACGCATCTCAAGTAGTTATCCGTTGAAGTGCAGGTGTCGTTTTCTGCGTGATTATTTTCCTTCGAAGAGAGAATCATACTTCGAGCAGGGACCTCGTTGCATTTCAATCATCCTATAAAATGCATGTAAAACGATAAGTTTCACTATTTCTTCTATTTTCTGCTATTTCAGTGTTTTCATTTAACGAAAAGAAAAACGTTTTTAAAAACTTATGTTTCTGAAGGTTATAAATTTACTAAAAGTGAAATACGATTATATAGCTAGTACTTTTATGCGCGAGTTCTCACCATAAATGACCCGCTTAGCAGTTGCTGCCCAATAATAGAATTTTTGTCCAATAAAAATGCATCTTTATATTTCCAATTCTGTATTCTGGCATACAGGGAGATTGCATTACATTTGATGGAAGGGGGCATGTCCTCGCCTCTCTTCTCAGCCGACCATTCATCATCAGGTTGATATTTGGATACCGTCCCGTACTGTAATTAGACGGGTCTAAATTGTACACCAATTGCTAGTGAATTATATTTAGAGCATAATATTTTGGCAGACGAGAAGCATGCTCCATCGTGAGCCTCTTCCATTGATCAGAGTGGATAGGTTTTAACATGTTTCCATACCCGCGGAAACTATATTTTTTTCGATACAGCTATACAAAATGATGGAGAAATTTTTCCCATTTTAAAGCGAATTAGTCTATTTCCATACCTTTACGCACCCTAAAGTAGAGTTACTATGGCCCAGAAAGTAACTTTGCCCCACTGTAACTTTTTCTGACTATTATAAACGAACGAGTCTGGGTATTATAATACCAAAAATATATATATTTTTTTCTAAGTTTATTACCAGACTGCTAACTTGCACCTCTGTCGGTAATCTGCGTTTTCAGAGAAAACCGCTCGACATGGTCACTCCTGCTGGTTTTAGTAACCTCACCTTACAATGTGTTTGCATATAGCTGGGTTATCATTATTTTTTGTCTAGAACATAGTCCGATTGAGCTCCATAGAGTTTCCCTGGACTAGAGTTTTGCCTTTACACCCACTGCCTGCGTTTATTTACTAAGTTTCTTTCGGCCTTTACAGACCTCAAACGTTTTGACCTCAGAACCTCCCGAAGACTTCCAGGCCTCGCCATACAAAAAGCAAGGATTTGAAATAATACCAGCCAATTCTTTTCTGCATCAACTGCACCAGCAACAACAACTTCAACAAGAACAACTGGGTCACCCAGCACAACAACCTCAACATATCCTGCACCCAGAACAACCTGTGCACCCACAGCAACCGTATCAGCACACAGACTCTTACAACCAGCAGACGAGCTGCCGTCTGGAAACTACGACTATGGCCCCCAGTACTACTTCCCCGTACCAGCCTCCCCCTCTCCCTCCGAGGTGTCTGCCCCGCACCCCCCAGCGTGGAGACCCCTGTGCTTCCACCAGCTCATACATGGAGGGTAAGTACGTCTTAGAGCTAAAGGGGTTTTACGGGTTCTATTTTCACTATATCCGTCAGTTACAAGCATGCAATTAATTTACTCATGCCCAAAGCTGGAAACTGTACAAATCCTGCAAAGTGCGTACTGTCCGTCTAACCAGCCACGTTGTAAAAACGGTTGCATATGCGTTCCGTAAATACTTCCATATAGGGTAACTGCAAGTCTTGAAAACTTGCAGCAAAGAAAACTTATCAAAAGTTCTTCACTGTTTTCTTAGCAGCGACCCTGATATCGTTTACAAGCTCAAACAATGAAAAATATCAAAGTCGTGCAATGCTTTGATATCACTTTTGGCAGTCGTATGGAGTTTCTTCATATTGCAAAAAGACTTTCAATATATTTTCTGAGTTAACTACGCACGGAACTATATTTAGTTTGACGCCATTTCCCTGCTTCCAGTTTTGTTACTCAATGGTTGTGGACGGTAGCGTGTAGTACCGAATGTTTTATTGCCGCGAACTGAATTATTATATTGAATTAAATTTACTGCTTCGCATGCCTCTTATATTATATATATATATATATATATATATATATATATATATATATATATATATATATATATATATATATATATATATATATAATATTACAATACTTGAATAGAAAATTCCTGGCAAAGAATTTCTTTCCTCTGAGGAAGCACTGAGAAACTGTCTTGCCTACGAAACTCTATCTAGTAAAGTAAAACGCGCCTCCTACAAAAAGGAAAACCTTCCTCTTGTTGCCATCCAAAAACTGCTTCTGATACGCCAGCAAACGTACGCTGCTTTAAAATTTGCACCTGATACTCGCCTTGCTCATCGGTTTCTTTATACACTGCACTCGACATTGACGTTCCCGTAATATGTACATTATATGTATTAATCTTTTTAGATGTTCCTTGTGAGCATATAAATGGATTTGATGAAATGCAGGAATCAGCACGTGATGACTTTGAGAATGGGACCTGACAGGTATACACGATCTTCAAATTTGAAATCACAACATGAAAATACAGTTGAAAGGATCCGTGATGCAAAATGTTTTTTTTTACCAGTCTTGTTTCTCTTTCTAAAAATACAGAAATTGAACTGTAGCTTAACTATATTTCCAGACTATATTAGTAATGGGGCGGATGCCATTTTTTTGACATCCGCGGATGCGGATCTTTAAGCGAATTTTGCAGTTTGACATCAGCGGATGCAATTGCGGATGTTATCATCTCGCCATCCGCAGGTGCAAATGCGGAGGTTTTGAAAGAGGTGCGGATGTTCCGCGGATGCAGATGAGGTTATTCGCCTCACCACAAAAACACACACTTAGGAAGAAAACTTAGATGGCGCTTCGTTGACAGGGACTGCGCCTGCACACATTTCAATCCAAGTGAGAATTCGTAGTTTTCAGCACTGTGGATGAGTTTAATGTACAATTGATAAACCTGTACATCCGCGCCTCGTTTGCTGCGGATCTTTTAACGGATTTTACAGTTTTGGCATTCGCGGATGCGATTGCGGATGTTACGACCTCAGCATCCGCAGATGCGGATGTCAAAAAAGGTGCAGATGTTCCGCAGATGCGGATATTCACCCTATCACTATGCGGATGTTACGACCTCAGCATCCGCAGATGCGGATGTCAAAAAAGGTGCAGATGTTCCGCAGATGCGGATATTCACCCTATCACTAGACTATATTCTTCAACTAGGCGCTGCACAATGCGTACACTGATGAGTTATTATATTAAAACGACGAAGAATTTTTTCTGGAAATACAAATGCACTTCTGCGTGCTACCCCAAAAATTCTTGCTGAAGCCGAGTTTCTGCAAATGTTAATTATGTTATTAATCTCCCTTAGAGAATCTAGTAACGCAGGCTATCCATTTGTTTCGATGATGTTAACCCTTTTCTCATAGCGTTGCCTCCGTACCATATCTTAAATTGTCCTGTTCCTTCAAGAAACGCAGATTAATTCCCAAAGCGAACTGCTAATACTGTAGTCTTGGGAGAAATACTAGTTACGACGATCGTCAATCGTAAGTGCAGTATGAAGCTTGAGACATAATCTGTTGGCTGTACATCCGGCAACATAAGGCTGTGTAGAGCAGCCACTTCCTGCCAACTGGCTGCGGTGGCGGCTTCAGAAGACCACCAGACCCAGCAGCGTCCGAGTCTCTTAACCCCGAAACTGAAGCATTTCTGCAGTAACTGCGGCGGAACTGACGATGGGATAACTGCCGCCTGCTCTTCATAGCAGCGATCACTGCACTCTAGAGTATATGGACCGATTGCTTCTGCTCTCCCTCCGGGACCCTCCCCCTCCCTCCCTCCCTCCCGTAGTTTCGGAGCAGGAAATGCATGTGCTTCTCTATATGTTATTGTACGCAAACGTGAGGTATTTAAATGCTAGTTGAAAGTTTGAATTTTTCCAAGTATAGGCGCTGCAAGCTATTTGATGGCCCCGTGTGGGTGTGTCTGTTGGGAGTTCCTGGCAGTTATGTAGAAACGTGCAGAGTCCAGCGCTTGCGTGTTTAAGAGCTTATGGCGAGCATAGGTTGTGAATTTTCGTTTGATGTCTATGAAATTTTCTGTGCGTTGTTAAGCTTGACCGTCCTACTTTGTGAGAAGAAGAGGCATATTGTAAACTTTGGTGAGACCGGCAAACGTGGCAGCACAGTTGAAAATTTCCACTTCACTGTAGATTCTTGAATATCTTTATTTGTACACTCGTGCATACAAATAATACATACTTGTATACACTGCCATTACAACCAATTACAACATCATATTTTTAATGTCTCCAATGTAATTGTATATCTCTTATGTCATATTTTACAACTAAAACAGAACATTTTTAATATTTTCAAAGTCATTATTTGGGAAAACGCGAGATTGTTCTACGTGATGCATCCAATATTGTTATTTGTACTACTTATAATAAGATTACTTTAATACCTTTAATATTATCTATGCAGTATCTTCAGTATTTATAATTTTTAATATTTGCACTTTCAGTATATGATTATTGCCAACATCATTACCTTCATTATTCCAATACCAACCGCGGTATCTCGCAGTTTCAGAAATATATTTCCATTCTCTAATATTATATCATTTTTATTGTATCTTTAGGACTGATTTTTGGTTCATTACCTCCGCCAAGGAGGTTATGTTTTTGTCGAGCTTGTCGTATCAATCACCAAGCTACTCAAAAAGTTATCAACGGATCATTACAGGGATTGTTAGGTATGTTCGGAGGAGCAGATGATTAACTTTTGGTGAAGATCCGTTTAACCGTTTGTTTGTCTGGCTGTCTCTTTTTCTTGGTGAAATAACTGAAAAATTTATAGATGGATTTTCATGAAATTTTGTTACGTAAAACAATGGACCGAATTTTTGCGATGATTTGTTTCTTCGTTTGTTTATCTTTGTTTTATTTTATGTTTCCCATAAACATAATCCAAAAAATTTACGAACGGATCTCTATGAAATTTGCAGAAAATATTAGAAACTGTAAATAACATAAATTTCCAAATTTTGGTGATGAGCGGTTCATCCGTTTGTGTGTTTGACTATTGTTTGTCAAAATGTTTGTCGGCACATAATTCAAAAAGGTATGGGCGAATCTTCTTGAAATTTGCAAAATTCTTAAAAATGTTAAAAGTTATGAATAACTACATTAGATGACGATTGGTTCGTCCATTTGTATGTTTGACTAATGTGTCATAATGTTTGTCAAAGCATAATTCAAAAAGTTACGGTCGATATACGTGACATTTATAAGACATTTCAGAAATGTAAAAAGGCACAAATGACCTTAAATTTTTATCAATGATCAGTTTTTTTGTGTGTGTGTGTTTGGCTATATTTTTTTCTTTGTGTTTGTTAGGCTACGACTCAAAAAGTTACCGGCAGAACTTTGAGAAAATTACAGAAACTTTCATTAATATCAATCAGTGCAAAAGATCAAATTTTAGTTACAATAAAAAATAAATATTGGTTTCCGGACCAATATTATTCTTTCGTTAACATTCCCTTGCTTGGCGGAAGTAGGCGCTCTAGAGTGCTCTTGTTTCTCATATTATTTATAATTTTTAATGCCCATCATGTTGTTACTCTCCCATTCATAATCGATAGTGTTGTAAATTTTCTTACGTGTTTACAAATAGAGAAATTGATAAGTAACAGAAAATACCTGCCTCTTCGTCAAGTAAATTCTTTTGTTCGAGATATAAAGAGGGCACTATATACAACAGTGAAATTATCTATCTGTATGTCGTGCCGTATTTAACTTTTTTGGCCGCCCAGAAGCAATTTCACATTATTAGCTTCTGGGACGGCCAAGATTTCTGTGAGGGTATCACACATCTCTCGCAGTCTCGTATTGTGTCCCACCAGCTTCAGTAAGTCGCCCGCAATCTCATTCCCTGCTCGTATTTTTCCCTTGTGTTTCTGTAAGGCGAGCCAAGCATGCCAACTCATGCTGGCTACACATCGGCGACCACATTTTGTGTTTACCTGAGCTAGTAATTACCTGGGGACAACAGCACCGCACCAGCGCCGCCACTCCTTGGGATTTTTCCCACGAGCTTGGGATTTTAGTCCCGGCCTGATGCCGCCGTCGCCGCCACGGGCAGGCTTGACAAGTATTGTCATTGGACAGGCAGCTCGCAGTTCATTCACGTCACCGTATCTATGCTACATATTCCTCGGTGTATCCGGACAATGTACGTGATGAATGTCCGCTCATAAGTTGAGTGTGCGATTGCGTAGGGTGGCCTCGGCATAAGTACCTTTCGTTGTTGTGGTTGTATTTTTGTTGCACTAATTAGCTAAACTCACTTATCGCCTCAGAAATAGAAACTAGTTCGTTTGGCTCTTTTTCAAAACGCATGAGTAAATTCAGTGTAAGACTGAATGAAAATATGATGGAATATAAATAAACCTTAAGCTTTGAACTTGCATAAATACACAGAAAAATATCAAGCCAGCAGAGTAAGGCATGCCAAACTGAATTGGTAGCCCCAGTTGCTGACAATAGTATTCTTAAAACGTGGGAATTTTGTCATTGGACTTGGGAATTTATACAGGTAAATCATGGGAATTTCTCACATTCTGAGAGGCAGCCACGGACCTGTCTTTTCTCAGTGTGTAAGTGACTGTCAGTGAGTGAGGTTATGCAGGTGCAGTGCTCGTTTGCCGCAGACTTGCGTCCATACGATTCACATATTCGAAGCTTGGCCCATACAGTTGCTTTACTAACTTGAATGCGCAGCAAATGCTACTGAAGGAATAAGTGACACGCATGCTTCAAAAAACGAAGCGACACATAAATAATTAAGGGCAATTTTCTTGAAGAAATTGATATAGCAAGCTGCTCCTGAGGTAAGTACACTATGATGCGACGTGCACTTATCAATAGTTAATAATACGGGTGTTTATAGTTTTTTTATCGCAATCTGTGCATAGCATCGACAGAGACGCTTTATGGTTGTCATGGTCACCTTTGGCTTTTCATTTGAATAAACTTTAACGGAATAATAAATTGCTTTTTTCTTATACTCTTTCGTCACCGCACATAACTTATCACCTCGATCAATGATTTCCGATACGTACGGACACAGCAGACGATTAGAAACAATACTCACATCGGGAGAAACGGTACATAGAGAGATGTTAAAAACTGGGTTGGCTCTGCATTCAAAATTTGGCATTGAAAATATTGAAGGACAATCATCGAATTATCTTACTCGTCGTCACAGTTCCATTCATCTTGGTTACGCATCGGAAAGAAATGTCACGAAGGGGTTTGGGAAAAGATTGTGTAACCGTGGACATGGCATTGCTTTCCCATCCGTAGCCAGGTAGCCATATTGAAGGTGTTCTTCACCAAAATGTAAGCTGTGTATATCGTCTCACGCATCTTACTGTATATATGAATTGTTTCTCTTCTGATCACTTCAAAAACTGTGGAATAGATCAGTGGGTTTGGATAGTCAGGCTTTCTCTGCATTTTATTAGGGGAAATAATTATTTTATAGGGGAAACTAATCATATATTAGGGGAAACTAATCACAAAGTTTTGCGCCGAAAAACACGCGGCCTTTCGGACTTTTTTTTCATCCGTGTATTTACGCCTAGTATTTCTCAATGGAAAGCAGGTCCCTTCTTTTTGGCCCTTTTCAAACAGCGTGTAGGGATAGGATTGTTTCATCTGTTGTATTTTCATTGAAGGTACTTTCGAACAAACTTCTGCGCTACGATGTCGGCCCAAAAGGGCTGAACCACCTCGTCATAGCCCGGGACACATGCCAAAAGAACACTTTTAGGCTCCCTTAATTGTGACATCACTGTCCAATCAGAAATTATTATGCATTTATTCGACTGCCTATAGTAAGTAGTGAAAGGTATCCGATAACATCGGACAACTGCCTATTAATTTCCGATTGGGTGTACGTGTCATCGCTACAACCACTCACTTGGTTGGTTTCTCTTAAGTCCAGATAAATCATGGCAAGGAGCAGACCAACTCGCGTTGAATGAGAGAGACCCGAAAGCACTGGCGCGCCATTTTACTTCTCAAAAGACTTCGGGCGGTTAGTTACATTGCTATATGTTAGAGCGCATATAATGTACCATATGTGGACCTAAAGGTCATTCAGTTGGTAAAATTAAGTTGGTATTGTGTTATTTCAATCATGCAACAGCCACCACTCATAGCCAATGATGACGTTTCGCCAGGGCTTCCAGCTCCAGCCTCTAAATACCAGTGTCTTTCCCAAAGAACTTTTCAAACAATTTTGTTCGTACAAGAAACTGACATTTTCGATGGTCCTTGAATTATAGGGTTAAAGGGTTAACTTGTGACCGAAGCTTCAGTTTCTGTCAGACGCACAGCATATGTGCCTGTTCCCAGTCCGGTCGGCAGGTTCGATTGCCACCATATCGTTGTGATTGCGGAAGTTCACTTTGGTCAGAACGATATTTACTTACTCGAGAAAAATTTGACCAAAGAGCGAATTTTCGAGGCATCCTACCTCCCTCATTTACCGTGCGACCAGAATGTGCTTGTGAATTATACGAGTCCTAATCAACAGGTTAACGCACCTGGAAATTCTAATTTTAATATATTCACTTGTACCTAGTCAGACAGCATCTCTCCTTAGCAATATTGAAGGTATTACGGGGTAGCTCATGCATTGGCTGTATGTCTGAAAGTTGAAAAATCTACTCGAATATTATAAAGAATTTTTTTGTTAACCATATGTTATTTCTGAGCAGAAACGCTGAAGTATAAGCTACTGGAAATTACTTTGAAGTTTACTCTTGGCCCTTTCATGAATAAATCTATTGTTCTCCTATGACTAACACCATTTGAAATGATTTGCACAGACAACGCTATAAGATAATGGGTTAACCCATTACCACACAAGGCAACCTTTTATTTGTCGTAAGATTAGCACTGTCAACATTACCCTGGAATAGGGACAATTTGCATCAACGAGTTAATGGAACACATTTTACTGCAACTTATTTACAAGTGAGAGGGCTCCGTCTTACGGCAGGTTCTCACTGTGACTTTTTGTTCCGTTTACGCAAGACAAACCCGCCGAGCGTTTGTTACTTCTTTGTCAACAAGCAAGAAAAAAAATCTCCCCAAGCTTAATTCAAAGCAAATTCGAAGAGATATCCGAAATTTAACTGGTGCCTCTTGCTTTACCAGCTGATACGAAAGGCAGCTTTTCAGCTGCTGTTATAGATCTTCAGTCGAATTACAGCTGTACTTTCAATTAAGCAGCAAAACCTTCCAACATTTTGCACCGTGTACTTTGAACAAAAAACCATCGTGTAAACGGGCCCGAAACCGTCGTGTGTTAACTCGTCTGTTCATTTCCAGAACGCTGGTCCTACGATATACACCCCATTTTACACCCCATTTTCATCCGCTGATTTTGTGGTTAATTGGGGAGGCCTCGGAAGCTCAAGACCAGTTGAACGGCTAATATGCCGAGTGCAGTAACGCCTGAGGTATAAACCGAAGCCTTAATGTACTTTTCGTATTAGCCCTCAAGTTTGTGTGGCAGGTTTTAAGCTAATGCCCGTATTACATATGGTGCGTCAGCTGCTGATGCCCGTGCTTGTGACACGTCTCTCCAATAGATTCCACCCGTTTTCGCGTCGGCGGCCACCCTTTATAGTACTTGTCGTTTGCATCTCAATCAACTCTGCTTTTGTTGATGCCAAACGCAAGTGTTTTAGAACGGCCGGTGATGCGAAAGTGGGTGGCATCTAGGGGAGAGGCGTGTCACAAGCACGGGCATCAGCAGCTATCGCACTATAAGTAACATAATCATAAGTCATCAGTGCTGGACTGTCTTGGTGCTGCATCTACAGCTACTCGCACCATGAGTGCGTCGTCTCAATGCTTCTTGCACTCTCGCTTATCTTTTTCCTTCAAGTGACGAGCATCGCCAGCGACCGAAGTGTCAAACAACGGTGCTGGTGGTCGACTGTTGTCATTACGCCGATGGCAAGACGCAATTTTTGCTTTGGCACGAGCGTGCTGCGCCGGTGCAGAGAAAGCCTCCCGTAGCATTTCACGCCCCTGCGCCGGCGCCACAAGTTTCTCTTTGAAGTCATTCATGTACTGCCCGCCCGCCCAGCCCTGCGTCGCTTGTGGCCGCCGCAGCCAAGCAGGTGTTACTAAACGTCTAATGCTGCTTATCTTATATTCCTGGCCCAGTGAGGAAAATACGGTAAATGCTGTAATTCGTTTAGTTTCCCAGAGTTTCATGCGAAGTTTACTGCAATTCTTAAATTGCCCCTGATGTGTTTTTGCCAGTGCAGCGTTAATTATATTATCGCTTCTCCCGTGCATTGTGCGAATGATGCAATAATGCGGTGATCCAGTAAGCATCCCCAAGTTTCAAATGAGAATTATTGCGCATCTGAAATTAGCTTTAAAATTGTTTTTTATTTCCTTTTGACCTCTTTCTCATTGTTCCGTCTCATAGTGGGGGCGCGATATGCCAGGCAGACGGCAGGGTCGGCCAAGTGATGACACCTGTCAGTGTTCGAATTAATACAGGTGGCGTTAAGGCGGGTTCACACGACAGTGTTTTGGTCCCAATACATGCTACACAGCGTTTGAATGTGGTCTAATGTGTCTCCCAGAAGACTGACTCCAATGTTAACCGTCAAGTCATATGCGCTGATGTATTTGGCGATGATAGCTGGGAAATTTCCGCACGGTCCTGTGATTTAACCGCAAACAGTAAAATGCTAGTCTTGTGAACCTTCTTCTGGACGCGCAACCTCAAGTTTCTAGAACTCTCCCTGGAACTCCTCTGTGAAATTGTGGCTTGTAATAGAATCCAGCTAGAGTACAAATTCTTTTTTATTGAAACACATGCTGTTTCATGAAACGGCCTCCATTACTAGCCATTCCTAATGTTTATTAACACCTCCAGTGAGCTCGTGTTAACTTAGCCCAGAAGTGCCTCCGTTCCATTCATTCTTGATATTCATATACTTGCTATTGGGAACAGAATGTCAAAGAAAACTTGCTATATTTTAAAAGTGTTTTAAGGAACTTTATTGCATTCATGTCACAGCCTGTGCCACAAGTACCAAAAGGGTACGTGGATTTCTTCTTGGAAAGCATTTCACACACACTTGATGTACTGGAAGAAATTACTGAGGGGTGGAATAGCTAGTATTGGGGGCCGTTTCATGAAAAAGGAGGCCGTTTCGGTGTTTAGTGATGCCCCTTAACCTTTTACCAGCGAGTTGGATCTCAGAGTTCAGCACCTAATCCTGATGCTCCCAGCTGGGTGGCAGAGTCGAATGGAAGCAATCCGACACCTGGTCCAGCTTATTTCTGACTCCGACTTCAACTATTTGAATCCAAAAAATGCCCCGACTCCGACTCTTTTTCTTAACAAAATACCCATTTTCCCCCACAGTTGGTCGAGGTTGAGTCGCTTATAGTCTATTACTACTGTTATTCATTCATGACGCTCGCCTGATTATATCGATCCGCTCAGGTTTAAATTTACTACCCAGAAGTAACTTATCCAGTATGCTCTCTCTCCCTTTTCTCTAAATACGCAAACGGTTCTGCCAGCTATCAAGTCGCTTCAAATTCCAAACACTACAATTCTGACAAGAAATAATCTTTTGTCTCTGTACGTCTTACTGCTATACTTCAAACACATCACACGTCTGACTAAACAAACTAACCTCTCTGACGTACACACTCGACGTACCCATTGCAAGACGATTGCCCGAGTGTGGCCGGCAAGACTCGAGTCAATAGCTCTTCAGCTGTCGGCCGCAGCTCTTCGCACTCATTCCCAGACCACTTCAAGGAGTCCCGCCTCTCCGAGCGCAAATAATCGCCATGCAAATGTTACTTCCTTTGTTCTTCGGCGCAGCCTCAGCCTCTCTGGTCCCTGCCACTTGGGTCCGGAGCCCTGCTGTCGGCTGTACCTCGTGTTGCTATGAAACTGTGCAAGTGTTATTTCATTTCATTTTATGCTTATATAGGTAACATTAGGTATCCTAGAACCTCCAAGGTCGTTTTAATAATTTACTATAAAACCGCATAAACTTTCCTGGGTAACTGACACTTCTGTTGCCAGTTAGGTAGCTATCGGATCTGAACAGGCAATACCATCGTGACAACTCCAATTGTACTTTGGTGTGTGATATTTCTAACAACCTAACATTGCCCAAGTAAAGCATCTGTTTGTCGTAGAAAGTGTATTGTCTAAAACTTTTACGAAGTACACTGGTACTTGTAGGATCAATTTAAACCATTGACCACACGAAACTCGACTGTCCACTCCTCATAAGTGGAGCAAATGGATAAAACCTCATTAAAATCTTTCCACTCAACAACATAGCGACTTGAGTCGTGTAGTTTATTTTTGAGCCCATCCTAACCTCATCCAACTTGAAGCAGCGTATCCTAACATGTTTCATAGATGGCGCGGCCAAGGAGCACCTTCATTAATAAATGCCCAGGTTTCTAAAGCGTGCTCTGAGCACCATAACACACCGTAGCCGCGCTAGGGAGCACGGAAGGCAGGTATTTACACCGGTGCACGGTAAGACGTACGTGCTTTTTTTGGGACAATCATCGCGTTTCTTTTCTGAACCCCCATTTTTGCAGTTACTGTGTTATTACAGAACTTCGTTGTTGTCATGTGTTTATATTAAAGTTATTATTCATATGAAAATATGGACTGATCCATCAAAAATAATTAAATCGGCTAATCAGATAATACTTTGACGGGACCTTGAGAGTGAAATCGCCATTCGAATTAAGGTCAATTAGTTCCTTCTTCCTTGTTGTCCTCAGCTGTCACAAGAAGGCAGATCCTGATCCAGTAGCTTGTATCCATTGCGTTTCATGCGTATCGCACATCCGTTTTGAAATATGTGAAAGTCGAAGGTCTCGTGCTTTCTATGATCTAGCATAGGATCACTGTTAGTCTGCAGTGGCGGGATGTTAGAGTGATGTGCTTGCGTGCTATAGTTCCCCGGATCGCCTTCCCGCCAAGCAGGTAAAGTCTTCGATGGTTGACTTGCGGCGTCCTGATTTCTGGCGTTGATACTCCATTGGAGGGGGAGTGGGGTAATGACCCTAGCCAGAATTGGGGACGTTCGGGAAATCGCAGTTGGGACACGAGCCTTCCTTCTCTACCCCCATAGCTCTGACAGTCTGGTGGACTTCAGCCGTGAAGTCCTTTGAAGCATAGCGAGTATCTATCTGCAGCACAAATCAGTGCAAGCGTATTTCCCCAGTAGGAGTGTCCGGTTAATTTTACTTTTTCTTTATTTTTCGCTGCCCAATTTGGACACAGTTCCTCATTGTAAGATGTGTGCTGTATTCTTTTACTCCGATATTCTTGTATATAATTCGCTCTGCTACTGGAGAGTGGCTGACACACTTCTTCTAGCTGACGCATAAATATCATTTAATCAGGCAATCCCAAATTAATTACAAATTAGGTGTATTTTCCCCTTACTAACGCCCAGATAACTAAATAAAAGTCTAATCTAGAATCAAAGTCGTTATTCCTATCCACTAACTTACTCCAGAACAACTAATAGTCTGTTCCAAACTCAAAATCTCTATTCATTTTCGGCCCTCTTTTCATCCGAAATTCCATCATGCTCGGCCGTAACCTCCTCTTGGAGCCCATTACGTCGCTGCTCCGCACCCATTATCTCCGCAGCAATTTAGGTTTGGGTATCCGGACGGGCATCTCTGCCTGGGGCACCGGCCGTGCTCTACCTCCCGACACCGGCACTACCGCAGCCCCACGTATCTCTCACACTTATCTTCTAAACGCGTCCTCACTTGCGGTTGAAGATGCCTTCCTACCAATGTGTCAGACATGTTAGAACTCTGCTTTATGGTACAGCTGGGACAGACGAAACCTGTTTGTGTGGGCAACGCAGTGTGTAAACCTGTCAGAGACAAGTCTTGGGTGGGAAGAGGGACATGTTGTTCTCTCAGCCTCTAACCTTTTGAGCCTAAGTTACTGGGAAAATTGCGCCTGAGTATGAATATGCCAGTTATGCATGGGAAAGGAGAGGCATTTCTTTTAATAATTTTTTCAGAAACAATTTGAAATTTTGCAGAAAGCTGGCACAAATCTTTGATTGTCCTTGTGTTTCCAGTGCTCAAAATCAGTCGCCAAGTGGGGTAGTTCCATCGTGACAAGCTAATCTCATTAGCTTTACTCTTTCCATAACTTCAGTTACGAGCGCTCGTCTTCCTACTTTCGTTCGAGTTCTTGTTGTTATCCCTTAAACGATTACTTTTTAGAAGTTAAGATTAAGTTTACTAACGTTTCCGAGTTCCTCGCGGGGATGCGGCCGCTCCCGGTTGGGAGCTCCAGCACTAGAATGATTGAAAAAAAAAATTCTTTTCAATTGAATTCATTTGTAGTGTAATTGGCCCTCAGGAGTATATGCTGGCGAGCCCTATCCCAGCCACAATATATTTGGGCCTCACGAACCCAAGGATCCCAATTAAGTGCCTTCTCCGCAGGGGATGTTGCATCTGGCCGCAGTTCCTGCTGACGAAGTTAGTTTCGTTAAGTTAGGTAGATTCTTATTTTTTCCCTTTCTGTTCCGCGAGGTTTGCTGTCGATCGAGATGGCTGACCTACTTCGAGGGACTCCTCTCGTCTCTCTTGTGTGGAAGGCCATAAAAAATGGGCCTTCCCCTTGAGTGTCTATTCCTATGTTTTGCGCCTTTTTTGCCAGTAGTAGCGCACTGAGCCAAATTGAGTTCCTCCGGCAAGAATGCCGAGATAAAATAATCCTACTGATTACGTAATACTAAAAATGAAATTCACCGTTGAATCGCCTGAGTTGCGGCTACGACGGTAAAACTGAAATATAACTAACTAAATGAAGTGAAATGCGAGTCCCTGGCTGATGTACAAATAAACTGATTATTTTCTCGTGCTTTCCCAACCAAAGCACGGCCCGCGGCTGCCCGCCCGCCGCCCCACGTCACCTTCGTGCCATTAGTGTTCCTTATCTGGAATTTCGGGAATTTATTACCCGTTTGCATAATTGCCTACGGGCCGATGTTCCACAATAGTCCTTCCAGCACCGCCAGCGTCGACCAACCAACCACCTTCCAGTCATTATCCTGCCAAAGACTGCGGCATCTCGTGTCCGTCACACCCGTGCTTTATGAGCTGCCCTGTTGCTCCTATCATGTCTTAGTGAAGCAATTATTTTTTGGACCTTTGAGGGCTTCTTTTAAATAAAAAGATATTAAGCAGAAAAGACCACCGAGGTGGCACGCCACTCGCGGTATGGTTTAAGCTTGGACTCGTCCCCCGCAGAATTTTTGATCGCCCCAGAAGCGGCTAGCGATTTTTACCTCCGCCAAGGAGGTTATGTTTTGTTGTGTTTGTCTGTTTGCTCGTGTGTCATGGTTGTCTATCTATCACCAAGATTACTCTAAAAGTATTGAGCCGATCCTTACGAAATTTGCAGGGATTATTAGGCATGTTAAAACTACCAAATGATTAACTTTTGGTGAAAATCCATTCATCTGTCTGTCTGTTTGTTTGTTTGTCTGCCTATTTGTCTGCCTGTTTTTTCTTAGGGCCTATACTCAAAAAGTTATGGACGGATTTTCATGAAATCTACATGAGTTGTTAGATGTATTACGAAGAGTAAATGACTAAATTTTTGGGATGATCTGTTTATTCGTTCGTTGGTTTGTCGCTATGTTTGATTTTATGCTTGTTAGCACTAAAACATAAAAAGTTATGCATGGATCTCCATGAAATTTACGGGAGTTGTTATCGTTAAAATACATGAATGATTATATTTTGGTGATAAATTGTTGATCTGTTTGTCTGTTTGAATTATGTTGATCGTAATGTTTGTTAGCAGGATAACTCAAAAAGTTATGAACGGATCTTCATGAAATTTTTGGGAATTATTAATACTATCACAAGGCAAAAATCATTGGATTTTGGTGTTGATGCCAAGAAAACCATGGTTTCAGAACAAATTTGAATTTTTTGTTGCAGTTATATTGCTTGGCGGAGGTACCTATGCGCTCTCAGAATGCTCTCTAGTTGCTTCTAGGTCTATCAAAAGTTCTGTCAGGATACTTACCGCTTAACTCCACAGCTCTCCGTTATAATATATAATAATTATTTGAAGCTGAAAATGCCTAAGCGAAGATAATTTGTCATTTCGCAACACAGCTCGGTTTCCAGAAGCATTTTCAATTCGCTTAATCCGAGCGAAATGACATAATCCGATTAGTTGGAAATCCCACCTTGTGTAGATTTGCACAATTTAATCACAAACCGGTTACTCTTGAGACGGCCGGAAACTCGAGCGCACAATTGAGAGAGAAAGTGAACATGCCTTTAACATCTTTGCTGTAACCCCTTTTCCGACTTGGTATTTACATGCGTGTTGAACCTACGTACCTACGTTGGCTCTCTTTTGTCTTCGACGTGTTTCATGTCTCTTTCACCTTCTTGTGCAATTTTTAGCCTATAAACTACCGACTGTAAACTTTTCTTCCCGTCCCAAGTAATGCTCTTCCTACGAGATATCTGGTTTTGGTACGTGGGGTCAGAGTACGTAACTACAAGAAGCCGTAACCCAACGTGTTCCCAATCTGCTTTGTCTCAACGCATTACATGCTCCTCTTACTCTTTCCTTCTTTGCTGCACCATGCTGGAGTTTTCCATTTCACTTGATTTACTATGCAACCTTCTTTATTCATCTCCTACCATCGCACGTAATGGGAAAAACAGCTTCAACATGGGACTATTACAACAATCTGATCTCTCCAATAGCGTCCCATGGGTGGGACACTGACCATCATTGATGACGTTAGCACCACGGTCATCTCCCAGGTCCAGCGCGCGAGGCCCGTGCGTGCTGTGGCCGAGAGAAAGGTACATTTGGGTAGAATTTCTGGTACATTAATGGCAGAGCTCGGCCTGCCAGGGACGTAAAACGTCCAGACGCGTGGGCGAGGCTCCGTAATTTGACAGCGGGAAGATGAGGAGCGCAGGATGGGAGGCAACCGAGTTACAGGAGAAGATGAAAATGAAAGTAGAGTCCTGGCGCCAAGTCCTTGATCTCAACTGCCCAGTTTCTGTTCTATGCTCTACCACTATAAAAAATCATGGGCATTTATTCGGTAATAATAGGGACGGCAGCGGGGAATATAATATAATTATGAAAATAGTCTGATTGGGAATTACGGTGTCGAAAGTGCATTCGTTGTCTCCCATAAAAACGTGTCGGCTGTTTTGCCATGAAAATTTACTCCTACAAAAGCGTATTTTTATGCCTTATTGGTCGCATAACTGAACCATATTAGAGTTATTCCTATTTTTTATGGCTATTACAATGTTGTCAATATCTATAAAAACATGTACGACGCATTTCAATTCGACAAACCGTCGCCACTTGGCAAAAATTTCATTGGTCTGTATCTTCTAAACTGCTCCTTCCGCGCTCGTCCATACTCTGAAACGCTTGCCAACGTAACGTACACAAATCAAATAGTATATACCCAAGAGTTAAGCAGTAATGCTCACTGTATTCTAATTTTAATACTTCGTAGCTCTACGATAAATTATGTTAAACCGGCGTCACTTTTGTGGAAAACTGGGTTATTAGTAGAATAACAAGTGGATATCGTCCAAAAGTGTAAATCTGCAAGTCAAGTATTAATTCTTGCCCCATTTAGGTATTAAGACAGTAATACCTCGGAGTGCTGTGCCCTTAATATGCTAGGCACAATATCCAAATGAGATAGTAAATGAGATTTCTTTCTATTTTATTTCTCTCTTTTGCTACTTTTGAAACATATTTGCATTCCCCGCATGATGCCGGTAGACGCATCTCAAAACTAAACTCTTTGCCCCTGGCGATGCTTCTCGTATCCAATTTTATGGAAAGCGCATTTCAGAAGTCAAATTGGGCTCTCTTTGCTTTCTTTCACCAATACCCAGGAAACTTGGAGCAACCTCTCGTTATCAACCATAACTTTCTTACCGGTACCAGCTGTCCGCTCATGCGCAGCTGGTCATCAGCTATTACACCTTCCATATTAGGCCCGGGCAGATGCCCTCCGAAACCCACTTCGAACCGACGTCTGAATGCGCTTCCGCACCCAACACCTGCGACGGACGGAGTCTGCTTCTTGGAACCTATACTGGTACATCCGCTGACTAGGTACTTCCCGATACCTCCTTACTTGGCAGATGATCCTTTCGCCATCATTGCTAACTTCCTGTGGTATTTGGCTTGGTTATAGGGTACCTACCTCACCGTCTCCAACTTGCCAGTCCTTTGCGTGGTGATTCCTTGAACATGGACACCTCATTTTTCTAAACCTACTTTGTGTCACCTTTTCCTTCCTCTCTCACAATCACAGTTTTCATGGATATTATAATTTCAACTTCAAGTAGAACTGAACACAATACGAGACTTTCAGTATGGTTTGTAGCTCCTCGGAGGGCTGGACATAGGCCATAGGATTACCTTTACTCATCCTATGTTAGCAGTGCCGCGAGGAACGACTCAGATGAGTTACATAACTCTTAGCTGAACAGATGAGAAATGCTATTTTTCGCGGCAAACTTTCCTTCTTTTCTCACTCCTGTACATCGTTGTCTTGCGCTGTGTCCTCTCTATATGCCCGCCTTACGGTACCTACGCTCGTTGGTTCCTTGAGGAAGCATTCCCGTGCAGGGATTTCCCTTTCTCTCGAGATATGTACGTCCCTTTTTCTCCCTCTCCTTATATCTCAATGAACACTATGAATAGAGTCTACTACTCCTTTAATTTGTTCCTTACCGTACCAAAAGCTGCGGTTTTACGACGCAATGCCCATTTTTATTACCCTTTGTTACGTAACGGTAATACTTGGAGAGGGCCTGATCAAGGACCTCGACTCTTCCCCAAGAATAGATAGACCTGTTGCCCCTTCACTTACCATCTATCTCATGTAACAAATACTTGAGAAATCCTTACGAAGGGACTAGATTAACACATATAGCGTTTGATCGCATTCCATTAGGGTGCCTTGCCAGCCTATGATCCTTCCAGTCCTCCTTGCATTGCGAAGTCTGTTTTTTACACCTGCAATGGCCCAAACTGCGTGCTAGTCGTGCTTCGAAAAGCTCTGGGCAGCTTCCGCGTCACTGCTGGAGCGGGGGTCGGCCGAGCGACCGCCTGCGTGAGGTGCTAAGAGTAACACTTTGCCCTAATTGTTAGTACTAGGGCGTGGTCGAGCCCATAAGGATAGCCATACCGTTACTATTACCGTGATCTTTTGCCCTGTAGGGACTAACCTAAACGTGGGTCTTGTAGGAAAAGTGTTGCTTGAAATGTCGTTGATGGAGTACATTTACTATTATATCGTTAACTAGAGCACTCCGAGAGCGCATACCTCCGCTGAGTAAGGCATGGTAACGGAACATTTAAATTTATTCTGTACCTATGATTTACTTTTCCTTGCATCATTACCACAATGTAATCATTTGTGCCTTTTCACATTAAAAATGAATGACAGTGGTGACAATTTAGCATGTGACAAGTAGTGTCAGTTACAAAACATGGGAATCTGCTGCCAACGAAAGACTTTCTGATAATTTTAAGTAGAACTTTACATGCGCAGAGACTATGTAATAGGAAGGAAATAGGTGGCCACCTCCCACGCATGAGTTCCACCACACTTCTGTTGACATACTACATGTCCTTTGTTCTTTCTTCACTTTAACCGCCATTGCAGTGCTAAAAGGAGACCCCTGCTTTGCTCAGGCTGTGCTACTGTGCAAGGAGAGCTTTTTTGTTAAGATAAGGGAATAAATAGAAAATAGAAGAGCCCCAATACAGCAACAGCACAGACAGAGTAGCAAATATGCCCGATACTGCTCAGGGACCTGTTTAAAGTACGTGCAAAACCATGCTATTGCGACAAAAGATCAATATTTAAGTTAGGCAGTTAAGGTTAAGTACTCCATAAGTTTTTTTTAGTTATCAGTAGCGTCTATTATTGCTATTACTACAGTATTATTGTTGATAATAAAATTATTATTGGAGTCTGCCCGTCCCTTGACACCCGGCCCTGCTACTTTTATTTACATCAATAAAATTGGCAATATTATACTTATAAGTTCCTGAACAACCTAAGTTGAGAAAAGTAGACAGTTTCTTCCGCCAAAACTGACTTTTCCACTACACGCTGTCGTCGCATCAGTCTAAACCTGATGACTAACCGCACCAAAATCCTCGTTGCTTCGGTTGATGATCAGGACCAAGAATGATCTCCGATCAGGTTTGGTCCTGCCCAGCACGCCACCAGTCTAAGTCGGTCTACAGCTGTGTTCTTAATCGAATACACAATTGATGGATGGGAATAGTTGCCTCCCTGTACGGCAGAAGTCGTAGTTCATTGACTGACCATTTCGAGTACCTCTTGTAAACTTTATGAACAGTTGCTTTTCTTAAGAGGCCATGAACATCACCGGGTCATGAGTTATACTAGATATAGTATCCATAAATGCTCGGCAATTTGTTGTTTAAAACTATAGCCCGGGTCTATGTTAGGTCCTGATCCTTCCCTTTGATGGCTCTAGGAAGTACAACGTCTGGTCCAAAAGAGTTCATGAACTCGTTCAAGCTTCGTTCTATGAAGTATAAGGTGCTAGTCAAGGAGAACTTTATGAAATTGTATAAGTTGTCGAACCCTGGAACGGCCAGCGCACTGCGTCAACGATGCTTCTAATAATACCATCATCCCTACGAAAGACATTTTATTAGGTTCTTTTAAAGTGAAGATTAAGAACAAAATGCGTACCTGGCAAGTATGATTATGGTCAACACAAGTAAAAAACAGAGACTATCCTGCATATGTCTCTACCCTCACGGGCACGCAATGAGCCATAGGCTCTAAAAAAATAGCTTCATCCATTCCATCTCAAGATAGGAGTCCCTCCTTCCACTTACAATGTATGTAGGTTTTCCAGGTATAGTTTGGCCCTAAAGTGCTTTTGGTTCTAGCAAGTGGACACATATGCATCTCTGAGAATCGCTCGTTAGGACCTTCGCTCAGATTCTCGTAAGCGAAAAAGTCACAAAATAATCGAAAACCCTTTCATATAATATTTTCCTATGCTAGGAACTGCAAAGATGTCACGGAGCAGTTGCTGAAAAGCTAACGAAGAAGACAGCCCCCCGCCTGTAAACCAAGCACCACGAGCAAGGGCGTCCCACCGGCCTCCGACTGGACCACGTCCCAAGGCCGTGTCGAAGGTGTCGTCGCTCCGCAGGAATGCGTAAGGAAATCAGCGCGAGGCGCTCCGGTGCCTCCAGACAACCAAATTCGCTGCGCCTGATTTTCATGCCCCGATCTTTTTGTGTGTACGTGTCCCTTCGGTGTTTTTGTGTGTGGGTGAAGGGGGGGGGGAGAGAAGACCCAGTCGGGGATACCAAGCACCCTGGCTACCGGATGTAGTGCTGACGGGCGCCCCAAAAACTCTTTACCTGAACAGTCGGTGGTCAGGATTAACCTATTACACCGTATACCATAAAGGACATTGGGAAATCTCAGAGACTTTATGAATATCTGATCTTCAAATACTTGGTCTATAAATCATAAATCTTCATAAAATATATAATGTTGGTGATACTTTATGGAGTTATTTTCTGTTCTCCACAAATGTTCTCCACTTTCATTGGAGTTGAACCACTCGTATATTTTCCACTAGTTACGTTGTGTAGGCTGTCTCATGTAATGCACAAACTTCACATGAAATATTTTAAGCATAGTTGTTAAGCACGAGTTTTTTGTCCGTGATAGCCCATATTTTTGACGAATAAAATTAATACATTGTACGGTAGCAGCAGCCTAGAATGCTAAACTAATGACACTAGATGTTACTGGTCCAATGCGAACCCAGGTCAGTGAGCTCTTTGAGGCGCTAGGCGCGCTGACTCAGCAGTTGATAGGCATGCTCAGCTGCCGTTGGGCACTTACATCTCCCAGAGATGGAGCATAGGTTGTTGCATTAGAACCTCCCGTCAGGGGCGCCATACTTCTTCACAATCCGTGATCCATTACAGCCGTATACTCCTCTGGGGCTAGTTGACCTGTATCTGCAGCACGAACCAGTGTGTGTGTGGGATTCCCAGTGTGGGGTGTAATCAAGTTGACTCTACCTTTAACGAAGTAATTAAGACATAATGTTATCAAACCATGGGGCTTATGAAGCTGAGTAGCAAATGCCATTGTGTTTAATAACAATAGACCCGGGAAGTTGCTCGCAATATTACAGAAACCTTCCCATTAATTTTCCAGCGTACGTACGTTACCAGAACTTGATCACTATTTCCAACTCAGGAACAGCAACTGCGCATGCTCTCGTTGCTGCGTAACTCCACAATACCCACTAAACTACGCACTCAACTCGTGTCATCCTAAACTGATTTCGCAATAATTCTACATTTGAGCCGCCAAGTTAGCTGTTGTGTCGCTAGATAAGAGGATTTTGCCAAGTACCGATCCTGACACTCACCGCTGGTCGCACCTTTCTTCACAAACCTGGGCCGCAGCGATTATCTGCCTCGTTGTAGAGCTCACAGTTAGGCTTAGGCGGCCCAAGTTGAACGTTTTGGTCAATCCTTTTCTTGTAAGGAAATGGGTGGTCATTGCGGGCCCGTCTCAGATGTGGAGATGAAGATCGCCGGAAGTTCATTTGTGTCTCTAGTTCTCGGTAATGACTTACTGCCCTGCATAAGGCGGTGTTGAAAAGTTTATAGGTTGAACGAAGATGCCAAATATTCGACCTGATCGAGTTGGCCGAAAATTTTGTTCGATTTTAAAGTGAAACACTTCAAAATTAATTTGATCTCGCCATAGTTTTGCTTTATTTCCTCGTTGACTTGACAAGTATTGAATGAGTATGCTTGAAAAGTGAAAAGATTTAAGTTTGCTAGCTATTGACTTATAATAGCAGTTTGATATTCTGTTATAGCTTACAAAATAGGCTTGCTGCGATAGACCGCTATGTATCTATATCCTGGGAAACCTTCTATCTCTCTTTTTGATGGGCTACTTAAGCAGATGCAGTTCATACAATATATTTAAGACATCACTATGTAACGTTACATATATTGTAAAACTTACCTCCATTAGCAGTTGAGTTCTTCCATGAAGGTGTTGAGTTTCACGATTATTTGAACCTCTAAATTTTTACAGCACTCCACCACATGGGTCGTTATTCTTCGTATATATGCCATTGAGGAGCGGTCAGCGGCTCCCTTTCGTATGGGGACTGCGGAAATTGGAACAGAAATATTCTATCGTGGCCTTTAGGGACCATGGCGCTGCTCCTGTCTCACTGATACATGGCCAGGCATAGAAGGTGGTCCAAAGTCTTGGCTGTTTAGCCGACCACTGTGGACAAGCACACGTATGATCTGAAAAATTCATTGGTTAAAGTTTTTGTGTGAATGAGTACCGACTGAAATGGTTATAAAGATTCTCAGTAGTTAATAATAGTATAAAGTACTTTCAACACAGTTAGAAGTACTGCCTCGCAAGTGAAGGAGAAGTTGCATGGATGGCAAAGAAGACGTTGCTCATTACCTACTCATTCTTCAGTTTAATTTCAACGTCTGACTAGCCAAGTTACCGTACGTATACATGAAGAGAAATCTCGAGTAATTGTAACCTAATGATTTAACTAACACATATTTGGTTTCAAGAACCAAAAACGTATTAACGTAGTTCTTCTCACAAAAATACTGCACATACTAGGTCTCTCATTCCCATAAATCAATTTTTTATTATTATTATTATTATTATTACTTGGTACATTGACTCCGGAATACTGTAAGTACGGTGCACTGCATCTCGTATGATGACCACTTTTAAATACGACCAATCGCTTAATATGACTGTTTGCATTGATCCTTGAAGCAACGCTATCGTTGTGATATAACAATTGATTGCAAATTAGGGTCAACACAGCGGTGAAGACTCGCCCAACTGCTTAATTAATGCGTCCAAGCGCGGTCTATATATATATATATATATATATATATATATATATATATATATATATATATATATATATATATATATATATATATATATATATATATATATATATATATATATATATATATTATAGCGGGTTCTACTGTACTGTGACAAACTAAGCGAACGATGCTCTCGGTTGCTGGCAACCAAATGATTTTGATTGAAGCCTTGGCCACGGTAATCAGTCATTTTTCCGCCCAGCTTCTTTGTATGCTCTATCCATTTTATCAAGGCAGTTTAGGCGTGGTCAAATTCCTCTATAGCGTTGCCAATTCTAGGTGCATTTCTAAGATTTTGTTCGGCCCATATCTTCGCCCCGCCCACCCCCTGCATATAGAGAAATCTCAAAAATGCTGAAGGAATTTGACCTCCCCCAAACTGCCTATATAAAATGGACAGAGTATAGCAGTAGTCCATATCCCTAAAGAACGGAGGCATTACGGAAAATTCCCTGTATCCGCCGCTATGGAAAAACCCTACGTGACGAGCAGCGTTTCTCAACTCTAATGATATCTTGGTAAGGAAACCTTAATTTCAAATAAAGGCTACTCGATTTGTTACTTATGCCGGGCCGCATATGCGCCGCACTAACAGATGAAAGCGAGACTGAGCAGCTCACTCGTCGTGCTGAAATATATATATTTAAACTTGGTGGCTTAGAAACGGTAGCATGAACGACATGCGAGCTGTGTGTATTCGCATCACGTTGTGCGCGCGCGTGTATAGTGTGTCACCGGCACTAGGCCTTGGAGAGTTGAATGAAAACAATGATTCATCGCACTCTTCGGACACACTGCCGTAGCTAGGATAAATCATGGTACTCGGAAGGTGGTCTCGAGCTGTGCAGACTTGCCCCCCCACTGAGGATGTCTAACTCCTCGGGGGGTAGCAAATGTGCCTGTGGCCGAGGTGTGGCGTAAATTGGCTTCGACTGACCTGATAATATCTTATTAGGTAGCCTCCTCTTTAACTGTCTGCGTGGTAAGTTGTTTCAGCTTTAAAAAATAAACTTGAAGATGAACCAAACTCTAATTATCTTCCACAGTGGCACTATGACTCTATTAAGTAACTATGGGCTCTAGTTTATCACTGAAGATCTTTTCTAGGTGTTTATCCTTCGCTAGCTCACTATCTGTAGGTCCGAACTGTTGAAGTACTGACGTTAGCAATTTTGTGAACAAAGTTCTGCGAACTGTCGTTGAAAAACGTCTTTGGAAGTACGTAATTTTGGTTACACATATATGGATTACCTGTGCATGGGCTAGTTTAACCCTTTGCCTCCTGACGGCCTCATCAGATGCCAGTCTCTATTTTTCCCTATACAAAAGCTATGCATCATGTAAATTACCCAAGACACTCACGGCATCTGTAGTAGCCGATGCAAAAAAATACTGTTTTTTGCAAGTAAAACTNCGGGGTATGGTTCGTGGGACCGATGGCCTACATCACGACTGCCCGCGGGGTTTTTGAGAAATGGACTTGTCAGCCACCAGTCCTAATTGGATAATGTGGCATATGGTATTTCCTGTAACCCTTTACTTTATGAATATCTGATTTTCAATTACTTGGTCTATAAATCATACCTCTTCATAAAATATATATTGTTGGTGATTCTTTGTGGGAACATTTTCTGTTCTCCACTTTCTTTGGAATTGAACCACTCTTATATTTTCCACGAGTTACGCTGTGTAGGCTGTCTCTCGTAATACACAAACTTCATAGGAAATATCTTAAGCATAGTTGTTAAGCTCGAGTTTTCTATCCCTGATAGCCCATATTTTTGAGAAATAAAATGAATACATAGTACGGTAGAAGCAGCCTAGTATGTCAAACTAATGACACTGACACTGGATGTTACAAGTCTGATGCGAACCCAGGTAAGTGAGCTCTTTGCGGCGCTAGGCGCGCTGACTCAGCAGTTGATAGGTATGCACAGCTGCCGTGGGGCACTTACATCTCCCATAGATGGGGCACAGGTCGTTGCATAAGAACCTCCCGTCAATGGCGCCATACTTCTTCGCAATCCGTAGTCGATTACAGCCGTATTCTCCTCTGGATGGGCCAGTCGGCCTGTATCTGCAGCACGAACCAGTGTGTGTGGGTTTCCCAGTGTGGGGCGTGGTCAAGTTGACTCTAACTTTAACGTGGTTGTTAGGAAATAATATTATCAAACCATGGAGCTTTTGAAGCTGAGTAGCAAATGCCATTGTCTGTTTAATAACAATAGACCCGGGAAGCTGCTCGCAATATTACAGAAACCATCCCATTAATTTTTCAGCGTACGTTACCAGCATTTGGTCACTATTTCCAACTCAAGAACAGCAACTGCGCATGCTCTCGTTTCTGCGTAACTCCACAATACCCACTAAACTACGCACTCAACTCGTGTCATCCTAAACTGATTTCGCAATAATTCCACATTTCAGCCGCCAAGTTAGCTGTTGTGTCGCTAGATAAGAGGATTTTGCCAAGTACCGATCCTGACACTCACCGCTGGTCGTACCTTTCTTCACAAACTTGGGCCGCAGCGATTATCTGCCTCGTTATATAGCTCACAGTTAGGCTTAGGCGGCCCAAGTTGAACGTTTTGGTCAATCCTTTTCTTGTGAGGAAATGGGTGGTCATTGAGGAGGGCTCTTCTCAGATGTGGAGCTGAAGATCGCCGGAAGTTCATTTGTGTCTCTAGTGCTTGGTAATGACTTACTGCCCTGCATAAGGCGGTGTTGAGAAGTTTATAGGTTGAACGAAGATGCCAAATATTCGACCCGATCGAGTTGGCCGAAATTTTTGTTATATTTGAAAATGAAACCGTTCAAAATTAAATTGATCTCGCCATAGTTTTGCTTTATTTCCTCGTTGACTTGTCAAGTATTGAATGAGTATGCTTGAAAAGTGAAAAGATTTAAGTTTGCTAGCTATTGACTTATAATTGCAGTTTATTGTTCTGCTATAGGTTACAAAATAGGCTTGGTGCGATAGACCGCCATGTAGCTATACCCTCGGAAACCCCATATCTCTCTTTTTAATTGGCTACCTAGGCAGATGCAGTTCATACAGTTTATTCAAGACATCAGTAGTTAGGTTACATAGTGATATATTGCAAAAACTTGCCTACATTAGCAGTTGGGTTCTCTTTCATGAAGGAGTTGAGTTTCACGATTATCTGAACTTTAAACCTTTACAGAACTCCACCGCATTGGTCGTTATTCTTCGTTTATATGCATTTGACTAGCAGGCAGTGGGGTCCCTGACGTAGGGGGGGCTGGCAAAATTGGAATACAAATATTCTACTACGGCATTTAGTGACCATGGCGCTGCTGCTGCTACCTTAGTGATCCATGGCTAGGCATGGAAAGTGGTCCAAGTCTTGGCCGTTTAGCCGCCCACTGTGGACAAGCACACGTATGAGCTGAAAAATTCATTGGCTAAAGTTTTTTGTGTGAGTGAATTTGGACTGAAATGGTTATAAAGATGCTCAGTAGTTAATGATAGTATAAAATATGTTCAACAGAGTTAGAACTTCTGCCTTGCAAATGGAGGAAAAAATGCATGGATGGCTAAGAAAACCTTGCTAATCACTTACTCATTCATCAATTTAATTTCAACGTCCGACTAGCCAAGTTACCGTACGTATGAATGAAGAGAAATCGCGAGTACTTGTAACCTAATGCTTTAACCAAAATATATATGGTTGCAAGAACCAAAAACGTATTACCCTAGTTCTTTTCACAAAAAATACTACACATACTAGATCTCTCACTCCAACAAACCAATTTTTTTATTATTATTATTACTACTTGGTACACTGACTCTGGAGTACCGTAAGTACTGTGCACTGCATCTCGTATGATGACCACCTTTGAATATGACCAATCGCTTAATATGACTGTTTGCACCGATCCCTGAAGCAACGCTATCATTATGATACAACAATTGAACGGAAATTAGGGCCAACTCATCTGTGAATACGACCAACTGCTTAATGAATGCGTCTAAACGCAGTCTTATACAGCGGGTTCTACTACAAACAAAACGAACGATGCTCTTCTATGCTGGCGACCAAATATGTATACTCTGTCCATTTTATCAAGGCAGTTTGGGCCTTGTCAACTTTCTGTACAGCGTTACCAAGTCTAGGGACATTTCTAAGATTTTGTTCGGTCAATATCTTAGCCCCGCCCACTACCTGTATATAGAGAAACCTCAAAAATTCCCAATGAATTTGACCTGCCCCAAACTGCCTTGATAAAATGGACAGAGTATAGTAGTAGTCCATATCCCTAAAGAACGGAGGTATTTCGGAAAATTCCCTGTATCCACCGCTATGGAAAAACCCTGCGTTACGAGCCTCGTTTCTCAACTCTAATGATATCTTGATAAGGAAAGCTCAATTTCACACAAAGGCTACTCGATTTGTTACTTATGCCGGGCCGCATATGCGCCGCACTAACAGATGAAAGCGAGACTGAGCAGCTCACTCGTCGTGCTGAAGTATTTATATTTAAACTTGGTGGCTTAGATACGGTAGCATGAACGACATGCGAGCTGTGTGTATTCGCATCACGTTGTGCGCGCGCGTGTATAGTGTGTCACTGGCACTAGGCCTTGGAAAGTTGAATGAAAACAATGATTCATCGCACTCTTCGGACACACTGCCGTAGATAGGATAAATCCTGGCACTCGGAAGGTGGTCTCGAGCTGTGCAGACTTGCCCCCCCACTGAGGATATGTAACTCCTCGGGGGGTAGCAAATGTGCCTGTGGCAGAGTTGTGGCGTAAATTGCTTTCGACTGACCTGATACTATCTTATTAGGTAGCCTCATCTTTAATTTCCTGCGTAGTAAGTTGTTTCAGCGTTAAAAAATAAACTTGAAGATGAACCAGACTCTAATTATCTTCCACAGTGGCACTATGACTCTATAAAGTAACTTTGGGCTCTAGTTTATCACTAAATATCTTTTCTAGGTGTATACCCGTCGCTAGCTCACTATCTGTGGGTCCGAACTCTTGAAGCACTGACGTTAGTAATTTTGTGAACAAAGTTCTGCGAACAGCCGTTGAAAAAAGTCTTTGGAAGTACGTAATTTTGGTTACATGTATGGATTACCCTGTGCGTGGGCTTGTTTAAATACTTCGTATGTAACCTGGAATACTCTTAACTCATATGCACGGTAAGTAAGCGTATCGGATACGTAGTCATCCCTGTTTGGTGGCTTTCTAACGTATCTCAAATCCGTCCAGTGAGCGCATGAGCGTCATCGCTCGCTTGATGAAGTAATTAAACGTATATCGCTACCAATAGTAGCTATATCACATGTAGGTATTCTATCTATAGCATAGTTGGCTTTGACCCGTATCAGAAATGATTCCACTGTCGGTGGTCTATACGTAATGCGCGTACTAACTGGCGAGTTTGATTAGGGCCGTTATCTGAAATTCCTCCTCTGCTAGTGGCACACGACCGCACGTATCCCAGCCAGCTATGGGTAGCCTTGAGACGAAATCTTAAAGAGATTCGTCAACTCAACAGAGCGTCTCCGTAATACTGCCACAAAGCTCTCAGGTACTTAACTCAATAGTCTGAACAGAAGTCGCTCGATCTGTCAACAAAGGACCTCGGACCTGCCACAGTTGGGTCAGCAGGACCCCGCGCTGTACAAACACTGCAGGTATACTGGGCATTTCCGCGTAACTGGCTACCGATTGTGCAAGTCACTACCGTGGTTAGTCTAATTGTGAAGCTGAAAAGTCCGTGGACTTGCTGTTATCCTGGACCAGTATGTGTTCTCACGTGCGGTCTACCTCTAGCTACACCTTTCCTTCCATTTCCGCGCCTTAATTACTAATGTTGTTTACCTTTATTTCTTCCTCATTTCTCCCGACGCGATGATCCAGTAAGGGAACACCCTTGTGAATGGATTCCATGATTCTATTGGTATAGTTTTTCTCTTCATTTACCACTCTTGATGTACCGCACTGTGTCTACAGAGGCTTCAGTTGACGCATATATTGTTATGGTCTAATCTAAGGGATTACGTGCACTGCCGTAATCACAGCCGTTGCTCTCTTGCTTAACGCTACAGTTACATGAAACCCATAGAAGTAGGTTGCCTTAGCCTTAGGCATTCGGAATGCACAGTACATTTTTCGTTCTTATTACTTCTGATGTTCTGCTCTTGCTTTGCTTCCTTTTTCTGACTTTCTGTTCCAACTACAGCGATTCACAGTTCATGTTCTTCTCGTAACGTTTAACTTAACCCGACCCCCGCGGGGTCCTTCATGGAAGACATGTCCAACTATGCTATTTCTACTGAAGTGAAGGTCTTTATAGGGTAAGCATTATGCCCCTATTCGAAGCTTGAACTGCACGCATTAAATCTTGGCTTCTCGTAGAAATAACATTGGTTCAAACATCCTTTTAAATTGGCAATGAGCAGTTTAGGCTTAACCCTCTATTGAGAAACCGACTCAACATTGTTCGTACCGCTTCCCATGAAAGCATTTTCAAGCGCCGAATAAAGGGTTAAATAGTTCCTTTCCTTGAATAATTTTTATTAAAGCTGGGTTGGTTGAACCTCTCATAACCGCCTGACGCATCCATCCAGGCACGTTTCAATTCATGCCACTGTTACGAATATCGAAGAATTTTGAGGATTGTGAAAAAATGGTAGTCTGAAATGAAAGTACTTCGATGAGCAGGGTTTTGGAGTGGGCGGAGTCGGCGTCAAATCCTCAACCTTCCTACTCCATATCCCTATTATACTCGTACCAGCCTCACGTACGCTAGAATGGAAGATTCTTGCCGAGCTTGGCTTGTTGAGTCAGCATTTCCGTCATTTAGACGCCACTGCGGGGTACTGACCCTAACCGAAATGGAGATGGTCGGAGAGGTCGCAGTTGTCACTCGAGCTTTCCGTCTTTATCGTTATAGCTTTCCTCTGTAGCCAGCAGGCATCTATCTGTAGCACGAACCAGTGCTTGGGGATTTCCCGGTTGGGGGTGGGCGGTTAAGTTGATGTGACCTTTACTACATCCAGAGAGGGACCCTCGGGCTCGGAAGAATTCGGGTCGTGTAGAAGATAAGGCAACTGTCATAGTTAATACGACAGCCACATGCTACCTCGCGCCGTATAATACTCCTCTATACGCGTTGTACCCATGGAGGTATAATAGGATATTATTATACCTCCATGGTTGTACCCCAGTAAGCGCAGGCCCGCTCAGGTTGAGCCATTATGGAGTGACGACGATAATAAATGGATGCGGAGCCGCTGGACTGCGAGAGAAGCGGCCTTGGAGTCCTAGTATCTCTTGGGGACGTTGCTGTGATCATCAGCATAGGGTCCTCCTTGTGTCTGGTACTCTCGTTATGGACTACTATAAGAATGTGTGCACCTAATCCGATATCCGCAGGTGTGGCGCGGCCCATTAGAATGGAACTGAAACAATTAATGTTTCTTATCCAACTGATGCAGGCGCGAACTACTTTCTGATACGAACTTATAAAGACTGTTTTTAATTGAACAGGCGTCTTCGCTCATTGATACTTCAGAGAATAATTGGATAGGTATTCTTTGTTTAGCAGATAATGTTGGTAACGAACGCTTTCAAATAATCGGATTTTCATATTGACTCTATTGGGATGGCACTGGAAATACAAGTTTGTCAAACCAACACACTCTGTTTCTTTTAAATGGTCCTTTGATAAAATTAATTCTAAGAGTGTGTTGGGGCTTAAGCGCTTATCATTCCCGTTTTCACACGCATAGGTGTGTCCTAGTTGTCGGTGCATACGTAAATGTGTTACAACCGCATATTTCTGACTCATGGCCGCTCGTCCATACGCAATATCCACACTCGTTCTGTCCTCCGGATGCGAGGGAGCTCGGCCGTGTCTGTATAGCACTTATAGCTTGACATTCATAGCGTTCTAGATATCAAAATCCTCCAATATATTATTTTTTTCTGTGGTTGCAGTGTTCCTGTTAGAGTATACTCATATCTTATAATCTGCCTTTGGAGTTTCTTTCGCTTTGGTACTTGTTCACTGAGGTTAACTAGTTATGTATCTGCGTTGACGGTAGAATCTCTTGCTTTGAAGCGCTTGCCTGGAGCTTACCTGAATTTTTTGCCTGGACTCCATTGCCTGGAGGCCGCTGCTTGGAGTCGGTTACTCGCCATGGAAATGGCCAGTCGTCAGTCGACTGACTTATGACGAGCTGGACGGAGATTACCTGGTGACTTTACAGTCTCATTGCGACCCTATCATTATACGTACGGTAATACTGCGTCTTGCTGCGGTCACAGCTGTCTGCAGCTCTTTATACACTCAGCTGTATACACTTGACTGGCTGTTTTATGTCTGCTACGGCTACTCACGTACAAAAATAGCGGGACGGCTGCGGTATTTGAGTTGATTAAATTTTTGTGCAATCAGTTTTAGACTCGTTTGTTTTTGTTTTTAATTGCGTTTGAGATAACATTAAGTTCAGCAAGTCACACTACTACCAATTTTTTTTAACTCGAACCCATATCGAAGCCTTGCCGTAAATAGAGAGCTTAACAATTTTCAGAATTAATTGAGAAAATGAAGATTGTCTGAACCTAATAAGCGATGAGCTGTAAAATTAATATTCCAAGCGTTGCATGAAATACAACTACTATTAAGTTGCTGGAATATGTATAATTATAAAGGCTGATAGATGTACGCCTGATCTAATTTAGTTCTTAGTTACGACCGATAGTTTAACATGCCACTCCCCCCCCCCAAATTAATGTTTCGGGCTCTTAACATTGATTATGTCTTTCTTTTCCTAAAGAATTATTCTATGCCAGGCTCGGAAAATGGATCATCTTGCCGGTCCTATAAAAGAATTATTTTGGCCTCTTGAAGCTGATCCCAACAGCTCTAAATAATTATTTTTGCGGAGCCCTGTAAAAATTCATGTTTTAAAAGCCCACTCTATAGACTTTTAGAACTATTCATGCCTAGTCTGACCAATCTCAATATAACCGTCGATTGACAAATTATTTCATTACCTGCCCTGTCGCCGCAGTCAGTTCGGAGCGCCCTTTGAACTGGTGCCAGGCCTTGTTCATGATTAATGATGGCTGCTGTAATGGCTTGAAGGACTAATAAAAAATGTATGGATGACCTATGGTGGGTACGTGCTTGCTGATCATTTGTTGTTGATGAATAACTTTAATAACTGATACTTCCGCAAGCCTAAAGTTAGCTGCGCCCATGGTACAGCTCTGGGTGAAATAAAATAAAATGAATTCCAATTATCTTATACGCCTGCAATTTTTGCATATTTTTTCAGTAGTAATGTCATTATGATACTTTTTTTATCTGCGATTGCGCTAGATGTTGCTTTAGCCATGGCGCGGCCAACATTGAAGTATAAGAAAAATTAAAGATTTCTTTTTTTTTACTAAAATGTTTTATAATTCATTTGTCGTTCATTAGTCATTTAGTATTTCATGATACTTTCTTGTCCCGCAAAGTTGAGGTCATGCCCACACTATATGGAAGCAATTAATTCTGCCGAGAAAGAATGCTGGTCTCCACTTTGGATACCGAGTACGAGAAAAAAGCTTGAACAACTTGAAGCTATCCAAAGATCATTCAGTCAGAATTCGAAGCACGCAAGAGTACGATTACCAAAAAAGACTTAGCTGTCTCCAGTTGTATTCAATACCGCGAAGATATGAGTGTTTCACAATGATACATTCTGGACCATATCACTGTGAATGTGAATGAGTGGATTGTCACAAGACACTCAGCAAGAACTGGAAGGACTTCTGATACACGCATCCCAAGCAGAGATGGTGGCGAAGTCTTGGCGACAATTCACAGTATTCACTGTGTAGCCTATATATATATATATATATATATATAGGGAGCAATGCTGTTTAATTACCCTTTTTCTACGAAAACTCCGCTCTTGCTGTGAGGTTCTAAAACAAGCTCATAGAAGCCAGTATCATTGTAGTCACTTTAGCTCACCTACAGTTTAGTTCAGTCGTAAATAAAATACTAGCACTGACTTCAGACTGGTTGTTAAATATGTTGTCCAAATTTCCAGAGAAGGAAACAACGCACTGATTTTAATAATGAAAACTTTGATGCGGCATCCGGAGATGCCGCCAGTACTGAAAGGGTTAACAAAATGCCTTGGTCGGCATATTCAAAACGCCACTGATATGAAAGTTATAGAATTACAAAAAAAAATTGTTGGATTCTCATTTAAGAAGAATACCAGATAGACCAGCGGTCAGCGGGTACGTGCACTGTGGAGATAATTCGCTGCTGGCTCTCTCAAATTGGTCGCTAACTGCGTCATAACAGAAGACACCCAGCATCGTGACTCCACACGTGAGGTGACGAGCGCAACGTCACCTGGACTCCGTCCGAAGACCCACAAGGTACTGCCTTGTAACCATAATTGAGCATAATCAAAGAACGACCATTCATCAAATATACTCTCCCATAGACGTCTCCCGGCTGCTTAATGAAACGTCGATAAAATATTTTATTATAAACGTTGCGACCTCAAGTCAAAGAAGAGTGTGTTCACGCTGAAGCGAGAAGAAATACCTCGTTATGAAGAAATACACATTCATCAACATAGACCATGGGTGGAACACAAAGTGAATTTGATCGCTTCTTATTATTTGCATTGTCACCTACTAATGACATATATTTACGAAATCTTGTGTTTCTTGTCACTGAATATACAGTACCTATTCCTTGCAGCACTGCGAACAAGTTGCTCTTTGTGTGAGGTTTCGATATTAATTACAAAACAATTCGCTGAAGTTTCATCTATCAACGTAGGGCCTATGCCTGGCTTTGAATGGGGCGTCGGGTATGGTGTCCACTGAGCTTGGTAAGATTCGAGGGCTGAGGTTCTTTGCTGAAACTGAGGCTTCCAGTTACTCTCTTATTTAACTCTCTTCAATTCACACATGGCTCGTTAGCGCCCTCGGAATTAACAGCTCGTGTAGAACTATCTGTCAATTTTTTTTGCTTCCTGCTCTGAAATTCGGAGTGCCAATCCTAAAGTTTTTTATTGCAATTTGCAATTATCTTTAGCAAAAATATTTGCACTTCAATTATAAGACATTCAACATATTGAGAAGAGCGTACTAGTAAGAATTATACTTGGACTGATGCCCAATTTCAGACTCTGATGCACATCTTTTCTTGCCAGAAAAGATTACTCTGTCACCGAATTTGTTGTCATTTTCATTTTCGTCTCTTGTTACAGTTCCTTACCAGCAGTAACGCTATGTTTACAGTCGGTTTTAGCGAAGCGAAAGCAAGGATTATATTGGCGACAGTGTGGGATCTCACTGTGTGTCTGCACCCGCCAGCCATGTCTGTTAATTTGGAGGGTTCATAGTCAGTCATAAATGGGTCTTGAGCTAATGCCATCCTGCAACTTGTGGATTTCCGTGATAGGTACCCTAATGCATGTATCATCTAATTTTATACTCTTTTATTTTTAATGAAAAAATAAATGTTCTCTTTTAGGAATGTTTCGGTAGGCAAACTTAGGTACCTACTGAGATTAATAAATAGCCTGGAACTGTAGCTTGGCGGCCCATTGTCTGTCCAACTCCAGTTTCATCCATCGGCTGCCAGAAGTCATTTCTCACTTTTGGTTGAGGAGCTCAGTGCCTGACAGTTTGCGGAGCAGCTGGTGTCCCTCAGCTGGTGGTGCTGTCCATCTTCTTGCCAGCTGCAGCGCACCCCGTCAGACGAGCTCTGCTTCACTTTGGCTATTGATGGAATCCATCTTTTCATGTCAACTCTTGTCCGCTGCATTGCTGAATTTATTCGTTCTTTCTTTTTCCAATTTCTCGCCTGATTGTACAACTTTCTTGCAAGCTGTGTCAGATTTGTTTTTAGTGTATCTTTTTCTTTTGACGAAATTTATCGCCGCGTCTCCACGTTGAATATATTCAGGATTAGTGAATGAATTTTACTCGTGATGCCTCCATCATGAGTACACACGCACGCTGAACTGACAACAGGACACACAATGTCGGTGCGAAAATAAACACGATATGCGTCTGGCTAAATGGATATCACCATCATTACGACTGCTTAAAATATTGTTTTTATTACATTCCTCTGAAATTAAGCCACTCGTTGTCGTGGTGAAACTCATTGTTTAGTTCTTACTACTTTCGACAAATAGAGAGCAACACATGTTGAATAAATGATCTCTGACTTTTTACCCTTCACCGAAATAATGCCTTTTATATCGTTTCTATTTAGAAGTAATAACCTACAAACACAAGATCACTGCTGTATTAACTTGCGCGGAATACTTCGCCAAGTATTTGCCACCACTCGTCTAACTGAAGAAGTGCTTCCCAGCTAAGCTCATATGATGAATATAAGCACTTCACTGAGCAGCGTATCACACATGATGCGTACCTAAAAGCAGTTTTTCCTGCGGGAATGGCTAGATGGAATCTTGCGGTGACGACATGATCTGAAATTACCAACCAAAGCAAATTAGCTATGTCGTTGATATCGTTGGTTGCAGCATCTGTTCCCCAATATCTAAATCCAACAACGCACAGAACGTCTGGGTCCAATTGCACTGACCTTTACCTTAAGCCTTTTAATTACTGGTCCCGTCCTGTGCCATCCGTCATCCCAAAACAAAAAGTTGGACACTCCAGTAATGTTCCAGCACCCCGGACACGCCCTCTGCAATATTTCCCTTTATACCTCGCAATCTCGTGTGCCCCCACGCGTCCTTCAGCAAGAATTTGCTTTTTCTGCCCACGTTCTGCCCCAATTAGTCCTTGTTCCAATTAGCGTCTGCGAAATGTGGGTAATTTTTTAACTGGGAAGGACGAGCAACTTCCCATACCATAGCTGCCAACCCGAATGCGCTGTCTTGCAGAATGTTAGACAGCTGGCAGTAGACGGACCAACAGGCCCATACCCAGAGAGTCGCTGGAACTTACGCCCCAGCCCTCTATGAGCTATTGCCATCATGACAGAATAACTTAGATCTGAGGAAAAAGGTGTTCATCGTGCTAGCGCGATTAATTCTACAGATCCACGAAGTTTGGAAATATTAAGTTAGATTAGACATAACAGAATTACGGTGGCGGTTAAGACTTTGTGACTCCTGGAGGAACAGTTCGTAGCTGTAGAGGTTTTTGCTCCCACTGTTTGTCAAGACTGTTTTTAAATGTTTTCACTGTCTCTGCACTGACAACTTTGGAATGAGTCTATTCCAAATGTTCAGTATGAAAAACTAGAAAAACTTCTGGCTGAGAGAAGTTCTTCTATCTTTGTGTTTGAGGTTTTGACCGTATTCTCGGTAACCAAAACCTTCAGCTGCCTAAATGAAATCCGTACTTGGTGTAAGAACGGCATTGTGTGCATCGTCTTGTTTTAGGAATGCCAGGAGTTACTGGTATTGCATTGGCCCTCAGGGGTATATGCTGGCGAGCCCTATCCCTGCCACAATATATTTGGGCACCACGCACCTTAGGTTCCCGAGTGCCTATCCACAGGAGATGTTGCAGCTTGCCGTGGTTAGTGCTGACGAGTTTAGGTTTGTAAAGATAGGTAGGTTCTCTACTTTCCACTTTCTGCCCCGTGAGGTGGGCTGTCGATCGAGATAGCCGACCTGGTACGAGACACATCTCTAGTCTCTCTCGTGTGGAAGGACACAAAAGGGGCCGATCACTTGAGTGTCTCCTACTATACTTTGCGTCTTGTTTCCCTGCCCGTAGTAGCGCACGTGGCCAACACGCCTACCGAATATGCGGTATTTGAATACTGCACAAGTAGTTTCTCTGTTGAAACGCCTGAGTTGCGGCTACGGAGGGTAAACGAAATAATAATAATAATGGTATTGCATTGTTGTGCTTCATAATGTGTTACTTTCGTACAAGAAATATCAAAAGACCTTATCCATAATTTTCTCTTCAATTAGTGCTTCTACTCACCGATCCTTTGCTGCTCTTTTTCTTCTAGATCAATTTGCTGATCCCTTATGCTTTGATCTTCCGGGATATCTTTGTCACTTGCTGTAGGAGGAACCTAACTACTACCACCCACTTCCTCTGAAGCCAGAGTTTACTTGTATGGCCACTCGAGTGCGAAAAGGCAAGCATGCGATTTTGAACAACCATCGAGTGAAACCCACATAAAATACCGGCGAATCTGTGTACAATATGAATGTATATATTTAATATTGTAATAAACTTTCCTGTCACAACTGACAGAAAATATGTGAGCATGAAAGCTGGGTCATGTAGAAGACTGTGGCGATGCTGTCCCGCTGTTTTGCAAACCAATAGATAAAAATTAAACCAGGTTGAAGAACGCGGCGAATGTATTTCGCGCAGTCAAAAAATGACTGCAGAAAATGATAACTTCGACAATTCCATTGTTTCGTTCACTCTCTCTTTCTCGTCTTCATGTTTCTATTCTCAGAAGTATCCTTCTCTGTTTCATCACTGAGCTTCTATCCAATTTTCTATAGTCAGACCTGCGTAAGGAGTCCGATAGGCGCCGTTAGAAATCCAAAGCAACTTTGCCAAATCTCACTTAAGTGCTTGATATAACTGGTCTCAATCGATAAAATTATATTTATGTTCGAAAACTCAAAATGTATTCGTAAATAGATTAGATTTGGCACTGCTGCGTTCAATTCAGCCCCGCCCCTAAAGGACTGCTTACACTGGTTTCACTTTAGTTATAAGCTCAAAGAAAAAAAAATTATGCTTGTGGGTAGGAAGTACCATCTAAAACCAGTGCTACCACATAGATGTACTTCAAACGGCTTCAGCTTTGAGATTTTAAAAATTTGACGAGGCAGAGGCCTTCGGGCCGTTCTTCAGGTGAATTTTCTCCTGTCTAATCCTTCACATTGGGATAGCAAGACCGAGTAAACCATATGTGGGATACCGCAAAACCTTCATTGGAGTCCTTTCCATCCTTCAAGGCTGCTGAGAACTATCCGGACGACATGATACCTAGAAACGTTCACCCCCCCCCCCTTGCCACGAGGTGGCGCTATTGCCAACCCCTCGCAAGCGCTCGTTTCCGTAACGACAAGACTATTGCGAGCAGCCATTAAGAGTCGTTGCGGTGCCATTCTTGCGTTCCTTTAAGCGATAAAACTGCAGCACTTGCCGATGATGCCACATTTCGGGATCAAAGAACGCACGTAAAGCTGCCATACTCGGCAACCTTTAACGCTCTCGGCACCGTAAAGGTGTTACATTATTTTTGTTGGTATTCGAAACCGAGGCAATTGCGTTCCGCCGGAAATTTCAGCTTGTTTGGGTCTCTCCCGCTCAGTTAGTTTATGAAGATGTTGGTTGGTGCCGGAAAACGACGAAGATTGGAGGTCGTTGAATTTTATTGAAATCTGAAAACGGTTGAGGTGGCGCGAAGATAATAAAGTATGAATTTCTGCTAAGCCGCAGCACGCACTCAGCAAGCGGGTCATTGTGACCCGGTCACACTGCTTATATAGAGCTCAATCTCTAACTAAACTTTTAACTAATATTAATAACAATATTTATTGAAACTATAACAACGTGAAGTGCACAATCAAGAGAAGATGCACAGTTACTTCAACTCACCGAACACTTAATGGTAACATAGAACGCCGTAGCTGCAAACCCATCTATAGTTTACAAACTATTGCTCTCTCTCTCTCTCTTTCCTGTTAGTGAGAGTACAGGCAGCTAGCATGTTTTAAAGGGTTACTTTTCTCGCATTCAGGTGTTGATTCCTGCATCTCACGCATTACTGCGCCGCTTAGCCTCATTCCAAACCAGCTTCGCTTTTTTTCATCCATTATGTTCATAATCATATTTTTGTAACTCTGTTACTTTCCGGGTGACTTGTTCTGTTCAGTGTAGGTACTCTATTACTGCGTGCGATATGCAGCCTCTTTCTTTTTTTTCGACTGCTATTTACGTATCCATTTTCTTTTCTCCCAGCATTGCAGCGATCTCTGCGCGTAGAGATTCCTAAATTGGAAACAGCGCGTAGAGATTCCTAAATTGAAAACAGAGCAACAATAAGAACTCGCAAATATTTACTGGTCAGTGAATTCCCAGCCTTCCACATCATATCACAAATATTAGCTTAATATATGACTGGAGACCAGGATGAAAATTCTGTTCTCCAACAACATGTCTCCAATGATATCCAACCGGTAGAATCCAGCAAAAATAGTAGCTTGCTTGTGACATCCAGCTGCATCACATCTTAAATGTCTGCTGGTCAGTGGTCTCCAGTTTGAAATATTCTATTCTTTCTCTTCGTGTCAGTTATAAGCCGATACGTGGATTCTAGCTTGTAACTTTTTGTTCTTCCTCCTCATATCCCACATACCAGCTAATTAGCGGAACCCTCAGGGGCATAGGATGAGCCATAGGCAATGAAGTTAGGATAGTTAGGTTTGCTTATCCTATGTTATGGGGTGCAGCGACCCCAGGGGGACCCTGTAGATTACCTTAGCCTTAACTAAGCCTTCAGGATATTTTTCTTTCGTGGCAACTTTGCAACCTTAAGCTTTCATGCTCCTGCTGATTTAACTTTCCCCTCTTATTTCCTATGCGGGTTGATTCTGTGTTGGAATACCCTCGTTCATTGGGTGTACGTTTTCTATTGATATACTACGTGTCCCTTCTTTCTTCCTTTGTGAGATCGATTCTTTTATAAAAATGGAGGATCGAAATCCAGCTTGATATATCCTATTCTCTCGTCATCATCCCTCAAATATGAGGTGGTCACTGGAGTACAACCGTCTCCATTCTCCTCACCTACAAGAAAATCTTCCGCAAAGACGCAAGAGAAAGTCAAAGAGTTGCGTGCGGTGGCTTTATGGCCCAACCCCACACGGTGGTCATGCCGGCGCGTAAGGAGGGTTATTATAACCATAAAGTTTGGTTATGGTCATAGAATGCTTTCTCGCTATGACTTGTCAACCGCCTGTGATCGTCAGTCTTGTAGAATAAAAATGAGTTTCGGTGCGCTGCTGCCAGTTCATTCATTGTTGATGAGCTTCGCAGCCGTAGATGCTTTTCCACATGCAGAAAAAACGCTGTTTAAATGAGCCATTTTAGTACATGTAATAGAGATACGTGATTTTTTTTACAGGGTGTTGTTGATGTTAACTTGTGAAGTTGAAACTTTTTTTTTTTTTTTTGAGGCCGAGGGTGGAAGGTGGAAGGAAGTGAGCTTATTGCTCTGGGCTTGAGAGTACTCAACAAGAACTCCCCATAAATGTTAATTATCACGTTTTTTCTTTAGCTATCACTGCTGATTTCTCTGCTCACAATATTTGAACAACAGTAAATTTAATTTCGAAATAGGCGCCCTCACGGGTATATTATGACGGGCCCTATCCCTGTCATAATATATATGGGCCTTACGACCCCAGGGGCAAACCCGAGTACCTTTTCCGCAGGAGATGTTGCATCCGGCCGCAGTTCCTGCTGAAAAGGTTAGTGTTGTAAAGTTAGGTAGGTTCTCTATTTCCTTTTCTGTTCGGCGCGGTGGGCTGTCGATCCTCTATCGCGTGGATCAGGCGCCCTAAAGAGGGTAGAGAGAGCACACCTTCCGGCACTTTCAGGCCGACCACTCGAGTGTCTCCTACTATGCTTTGCGCCTTGTTTCCTGCCCGTAGTAGCGCACGTAGGCCACGCGACAAATTTTGTGGCATTTGAATACTACACACTCATCTCTGTTGGAACGCCTGAGTTTCGGCTACGGAGGTTAAACAAAGTTTATAATAATAATAATTTCGAAATAGTCTGCTGGCAAGGCTGGTAGGTTGTTTGGTAGCTCCATCCCGTACCAACTCCAGATGGGGTTGGTAGCCTCGTACCATACAAACTCCACGTGTTTCATGATCTGTTCTTTAAAAGTTGGGACGTCCTACAAATAATTTCATGTTATAATACGCCTGATAACCGAAATTTCTGTCATTTTTGCTATCCTGAAATATTTAGTCCCTTAGAGATTCTCTTTTTTATATTTTACAATTTAACATGTATCATCTCCAAACACGAGACATACGCTCAGGTTAGTCCCTCCACGGGTCGGGTTACGATGCGTATTGTTTTTATGGAATCATAAGTAACGATACATGAAAATGGACCCGTTTTGACAACTAACGCACAAGACATATTCTGCAAATAATACCCATTTGTTCTCTTTGCCTCCTGTCAATAGTTATCATCTTGTGTATGAGTATCCACTTTCCTCCGTATAAAGCTCACCCGTATCACCCGTCCGCCTCGCCACTCGCGGACACTCACACCCGTTATCCGCTCATCCGTTTCCGGTGAGGCCGGCAGCACATGCCGTCTTTCCGCACTATAGGTAAACACCGGACAGTTGTTTTCGTTTTTTTTTTCTCCTTGAGGAACGTGCGCCTTTGTTGTTCACGTAAAAAGCGGTTTAATTTTTCTCCCGAGATATGACATTGGCTCAAGCTGAGGCATGTATTTCTGTACTACTTTTGCAATGGCGTTTATCGTGCCGGATCGCGCAGATAGCTACAGCCCGCTGCAGCGCAGCGAAGGCGCGAACGTAATGGTATCCAAACAACAGTACCCCCTCAGGGGATATCCTGGCCGACCCTTTTCCATTTCGAATATCTTGGGCTTCACGCCCCAAAGGATCTTGAGTAACTCGCTTTCGCTTCGCAACGGTAGCCTGTAAAAACGCAACGGCAGCCTATAAAAACGCAACGGTAGCCTGTAAAAATAATGTTCCCTCTTAAGATTACACTCTCAAAATCCACTGACAAGTTATAGTTAATATATACTGTAGGCCTGTCTTTTTTTAATTCATTGCAAAAAAAATAACGGGCTAGGAAGTTCATACTGTCAGTACTGAGGATTTTAGTCATGCAATAAATTGATTTTTAACTTCCAAATTGCTATAAGTTTTACGGTATTTTATGCATCTAATCTACGTATATTAAAATGCTAATATGACTATATTGGTCAAGCATGCGCATTAATTATAAACAATTTGTAAGACGATGCCGGAATCTTGTGGACTGTCTACTGGAGATACATTGACAGTTTTCCACGAAACAATAACCATCAGGACTCCAATGCTACGATGCACCACTACAGCCGCTGCGGGAATACACCACACAATGACCAACTGGCACCAGCGTGTCATTTCACTACACAAAAGTATCATCAATTGACCAGCCAGCCGCCAGAGGGCTCAGTTTCTCCTAATGATTTGGAAGCCCTGGGAAAGCGACATCTAGCGTTAAACTTCGACTTTGATTGCCCAATTGTATGTCAGTTTGACACCTACGACGGCTCACAGTAGCCCGCCCGCACTGCTGTCAAGTTTGCAATGCAACATTTTGGATAAATTAGACGCACTTACCATCGCTTTGTGGTGAAACGCTGCACTTTATGGCGCCGAGGTCGTCTACTTAGGCGAGCAAACTGCCGGGTGAGCGTCATAATTTTGCTGTAGGTGGCAGAGTTTCCTTCCTAAAATCAACGCAGTTTTTCCGCTCATTTTCCACGGAATTTACTACCGTGATGTAGTGAAGGTCCCGTTCCGGCACTGACGCTCCTGTTCCATGTACCACCATTCCCAGTACTAACTGGAATTGTGAGCGATGAGAAAGTGTCTCACAAATTCCTCTCATCTCCCAAACATAATCGCAATACAATCCTTTGTCCTCTTTGGTGGCGAATGTGTCACGGATTTTCGCTCACAATCATCGTCAATATCGTTTAAATAATACTGGGAGCAGCACCCTCCGTAACTTCGAACCCCTCCATGACTCATCAACTCCTCGCGCTGAGCTGCTTTCGAAAAAGCTTTGTTCCAGTAAGTTACTTTCCCAAGCTACTTTAACGTCTCAAACCCTCACCAGTGACAAGGAATACAAGTTTAGTTTCTTGAAGTCGAGCCTGCATTACAACTGATGCTATATCAAGTCACCTACTCACTGTAGTTTTCGGTTAGATGTCTGATTTTTTTTTTTTTTTTTTTTTTTTTTTTTGCATAACGGTATGGCAATAGACCGAAAAAGGCCGCAGCCTAACCTTTTTTTTCTGTGGATGTGGGCCAGTTGGTCTGTCTATTGCAACTATCTAATTTAACAATGTAGTACCAGAAATGTACTGTAGCGATAATAATATTAACTACAGCCTTATAGCGAAAAAATAATCTTTAGTTCCTAGGAGGAATAGGCCTATAGTGTAGTTTTGAAACCTCGCCTATGAAAAACACTGGATGTTACACAGTTAACCCTATACTAACAAGGCTTTTTTCCCTTAACCCCTTCCGCACGACCGCGCGCTTTCGCCATACGATGCGCTATCCGGCATTAAGTATTCTAATTATATTTTTGCTCTATCAGTGAATATAGCCGTGTACTCCGGCATAGAGAATATGCAGGGAAGAAATAAATAAACCGTGACGATAGGGGTATCGGCATCGGGGAGCGGCGGTGCGGTCGTCATGACGACAACAGTATCGTCACCGTAGTGAAAGGGGTTAAGAATAGAATAGGACAAAGAACCCTTGTGGGAAAACGACACAGCCTGGTCGCCTTCATTATAGGTTCTACCTCGGGTCAAAAATTTTGTAACAGAAATAGCGCTAGTCTTAATTAATGAATTTAGCCTCAGCGCAAGTGGCTTATCGTACACAACATCAACTTCTACCATTGTGAGCTTTTAGCTCTCTTTCGTCGTGGCGTACGCCCTTAGGCAATGCAGAGTACGTAGATATGGAAGACTTAAATGGTAGAAAAAAAATTGCTGGAAGATTTGTATCGTGGCCGTGCATACCTCGAGTCAGAACGCAATCGTGAGGATGCGTCTATCTGCTGGGGGACACATCTCTGCTAGGGCACAACTCTGCTGGTGGACAGATCTGTGCTGTGGGACATATCTCAGCTGGGGGACACATTTGTGCTGCAAGACACATCTGTGCAGGACACATCTATGTGCGAGGATATCGACTTGAGATAACAAACTAATCGGAGGACAGAACTGAGGTCGCCGCTCCCATGGCTCAGGAAGACGATGATTGACACTCGCGGTGTTTTGCATGGCCCGTCGGGAGCAGCGCCCCCGGCAATTTTCTTGAGTCGAACTGTGCAGTTACGGGGGGATACGTAGCCACAGTTTTTGTAGGTGTAACTGAAAAGTACCTACGTTGGCGAGCTCTCTAGCTCTGGCAAAACTTTTTGAGTCGAGGACTTTAGTTACATGGCAACGGGTTACTGTAATTTTTGATAAATGATCTCATAAGTTCGAAAACTAACCGACCTTGAAGAATTTCTTTGCTCTGTTTAATTAGGTGGCGTCAATAGGGCAGATATCGCAGCTCGAAAGATCTGGAACGTGCGTAAATTTAATAAGGCACGTTAGCACAAATTTTTCAGAAATATTTGATTTTTTGCATCCTAGGCCTCCACGCATTCACACGCTGCTTTCATCTGTGATGAAGTGCCTGGATATTTTAGTAAAGAAGAGTCAGTTCTACCGAAGGTTCAGGAAATTTTTTCCTCAATAGTAGTAACTTTATTAAAATTGTAGCCTATTCTCAATGTAATTACTCTAGTTGCTACTCTTGAAGCGGTAAACTCGAAATATTCATTAGAGATTCTGATTGCTGCGTTTTCATGCGTATTTTAGAGACTTGAAGATCATAGATACGTTGAAAATATGCATAAAAAGCTTTTTAATTTTTTTTTTAATTCAGCTTAGGCCACATGAATATCAAATGAGCGGAAATCAGAAGCTGTCGGGATTTTAGATGAGGGTTGAAGCAAGCCGATGACATAACATTTCCTTCACAGCAAAGTTACGACCTCAACTTAGAACCACGAACGGTGTGGCTGCGGTTCTTCAGGGTCATGTTCAACGGGCGACTACACTTGCCGTAATGATAGTAATTAACAGCAAAACCTTGCACTGTTACTATGACGCTTGTTGGAACACGCCCTGCCATCGTCAACAACCCCTCATTCCTTAGGAATCCTTTTGGAATGCCTGTGCCCCTCACGAGTGGGCACCCCACCTGCCCCTCACACCTGTGCTGGTAATGAATGGTTCCCACGCCTTGACCTACCATCTTGTCCTGGTCTCTTGACCTCGCTTTTGTTTGTTGGTCACTGCTCTCTCTACCTATTACCAAACTTTATATATACCTACTGCGATCCTATTTATACCAGGTTGTGTTACGTCGCTACATAGGGTTGGTTCTTAGAAGAGGAATTTCCTTGTAGGAAATTCACACAACCTCATATGATTACGGTTAATGCTAACCAACAGATATTTCTTGGGAGCACTTTTATCCCCCACGAAAAATTGACTAGCTGACGCCGTTGATACTAATGACTCCTGTTCGCACATAGCTATGTAGGCAACATAGAAATTAAACACTGTAAGAAAGACTTTTTTGCATTCAACTTTTTTCTACGCAGATGTTTGTCTGTCACGTCTGAAGCGTTTGCTTCCACTCTAATGACCGCAAGTTCATATTTATCTTGAAAACGACTGTAGTGCGGAGTATTTTCTGCAGTTATCGGTCAATCCAAAGCTCGATAGTGTTTCCCTGTAACTCTTATTAATCTCTGACATCATGGATGGTAATACTACACCTAGATGGACTTAGCGGCGTTCATTTTGCTGATATTTCAAATCTAAGATGATGCTGTTAGTTGCACAGCAGCCTCTATATATTTTTATAAACTATATTCCTTTCAGAGTCACGATTTCCGGAAGTAACGACTGAAGGCACTCAATATCATATCTTTGCTTTCGTTTAGACGGCAAGGCGCATTGCGATATACTGTATATGTATACAGTGGCGGTGCACTGCGATATACTGTATATGTATACAGTGGCGGTGCATTGCGATATACCTACTGTATATGTACACAGTGGCGGCTCGTGCCCTGTGTTAGGAGGGGCCCGCCGTATGGTTTTTTGAAACCATTAGGTGCAAAAGCTATTTTCTATGATGAATTCAACTCTTATCACGTTCAGAACTTGAATTCAGCATAAAAAATAGTTTTGCCACGTAATGACTTAAAAATATATATAGCGGGCCCCACCTAAAACACGGCACGAGCCGCCACTGTATGTATATTATTCATAGTAAACATGGCATTTGCTACAGTTCCGTCACTTCCTGGGAAGAGAGTCGGGATTGTGCCTATCGGTACCTACTTCATCCGGCGCTTTGCCTGCTGTTAATTACCTCCCCAAGCTGCAAGAATATAATCTATGGTAATAGAGAGTGTATGAGCGCCAGATATAGAGCCTAATGTTAGTGCATTTAATTTCACAGACTTTAGCGTACTATTATAACTTAAATAGGGTTTTTCTTCCTCATGGAAATTGCTTAAGTTTGTAGCATCCTTGCTAAAAATAAAAAATCTGTTATCTGGACTGTTCTCTTTATGATGCGAATTTATTAATTTACAACTTCTTTCCATATCTCTTCTACTCTGTAGCGTGTGAGTAGATAAATCAAGTTCATTTATTTTTTCTTCTTAGCGCCCCATGCGAAAGTTTCTTCACCGAGCAAACATGAAAGCAGTGGTGAGGAAAATCTGTCATCAATATACTCATCCATTGTGGTCCCTCATCTGGCAACACCGCTTAGTTTCTTGTTAGTAATAACACGATTTCCCTGCCGTAACAAACCTACAACTCTAGACATTTGTGGTTCGCGCCGCAAAGAGAAGGTCATCCACTAAATGTCTTCTTTTTCTAAATCTCTCATCCTGCGGAGGATGCAATCATAACTCTCCCAGCTCAGCAGCTCCGCCAAATTGTCTTATTTTCTACCAAGCTTCGAGCTTATGGATGAAAATTGCCGATTCCGTTTAGTTAATAGGGAAAATTAGCCCCAAATGCAGTTTTTTTCCCTCGTAAGACCGATGATCGGTGGCGCGGGAGACGTCTTAATTTGATCTGGGGAGCGGCAGCTGCTGCTGTGTGGTGATCGCTCTGGTCTTTGTGTACGTGTCCGCGTGTGTGTACTGATGTATGTGTATTCTGTAGGTACGTGCGTACCGATGTAGCATAAGATTCCCATGCAGGACGTAAGTAGATTACTAATCTATTTCTAGATAGCTATAGAGGAAACACTAACACTGTTCAAAATTTATTGTGACGAATTTATTTGCCTCATTTATTAAGTAAATCGAAATGTGCAATCCAAACAAAGATAAACATGTTGCTTAACTATTATTCTTTCTGAATATTTTAAATTTATTCAGTACGCCTTCCGTCGGCATCAACAACCTGCTGGAAACGCGAGGAGACGCTTTACAAGACTTTTGAATGATAGCTTGGGGAATGTTTACCCATTCCTTCAAGAGTGTTGCCTTCTAAGCCTCCATATCTTCGTGATGAGATTCTAAAACCTTGCTCTCTAATATAGATTATATCCTGAAATCAATGTGATTGGCTCCTGGAGAAGAAAGAATATTAAGTAAAAATATGCATAAAGAAAAAGGTTGTAACTATAATTATTATTCAAGACTCCGTATACGCACTGAGAAGAATGCTGTCAAAAAATTCCAGCACTCGCTACCGTGCAATGATGGGATATACCTGCCTTGGAGCGCTATTACAGCACGGAAAATGCAATTCTCGTGCTGCACAACTGCACCAAAGCAGGTATTTTTCGTAGGTGCAAGGTGCTGGTTTCCTTAACGCCAGAAACAGGATAAAATACAGGAATACGTTGGTGAACTCCATAGAAAGCTACACTGAAACTGAGGATTGTTGAATCGCATTCTAACAAGCACTTTACTGGGCAAGTTACCGTGTAATTATTTTTATAATACTCTTCTTACAAAAAACGGTATCTCAAACGCCTGATAAACGGTCAAGTGTTTTTATCAGCCTTTGAAGTTTCAGTTCCCCCGAAAATGTTTCCTAATGGCGCTAATGTTCAGCGGCGCTTTATGTATGATTGCATAAGTTTCTCAAAAGCTGCTGCTGCCTCGGAGGTGCGCCGCAACCTTTCAGTTTAAACAAATGGTAGTAAACCAAAAAATAAACAAACGGTTTTTGTGCTGACAAGAAAGTGCGGCAGGAGAGCGTGACGTCAGCTCAGCGGTTTGTCTCTATTGTTGCATTCGACGGAGCTCTGAAGGCTGCTGCCGACGCAAAACTCTATTTTCTTCCTCATTTTTCCTCTAATGATTAAAGATCTGCTCACTTCTGCCGCCTGTTCCTGCGCAATATAGAAAAATATGTTTATATGTTTTTTCGTGCCTCGGTGTAAGAAATTTTCATGTCAACTACTTCTGACACAGTGTAAAATCTAATTACGTTGTATATGTGCTAATTATGTACTATCCTGCGCAGCTTTTCTTTGAAGCTGCACGCAATTTTCCTTTTGTCAACATATCGTGCAGACTGATGCTGGGTTGTACTTATGCCAACTACTCCTACAATACTGTGAAATATATTACACTATTGTCTATGCAGCAGTGACATATCTTATGTCAACGACTACTTCAATATAACATAAAATACAACTCTAAATTAATAGGCTTATTGTGCTTGCAACTGTGTAAGATATTTTCCTGCAGGCTCTACTCCCTCAATAATACACTTTTGTTCTCTCAGCAATTATGTACAATGTGTATGCTATCATAACTAGTCCTGCAAGACTTAATTATTATTGAAGTTCTTTGTTCCTTGGTCTGGATGATTGTTTTTTTTGGCCCAATATACGTAACAGCTTCCAAAATCCCATGTAATTGCTCATTACCAGTCATCCTGTCTTCCTTGTATGCTAAATTTTCTTATAGTTTTATTTGTGTGTTAATTCATTCCCAATTCTTGAACTAAACAGAAATAAGGGAAAAAATCCTTTTTCTGTGATCACTCTGAGGTATCATGGCTACTGCAAGCCAGGCCAATGAGCTCTGGGTTAGCGGTCACGTGACATTTTGGTCTCGCCTCATTGGCTGCTGACCATGTTCAGCAATTAGCTCCTTTGGGACGAAACGAAAAACTCGCTGGTATCTGCCGCCACTTGAGGAAAACTTACTGTGGTGGCTAGCGTCCGTTAGTGGAGATCTTCCGGAACTGTGTTCTTAGTTTGAGTGTGCAAGCCGCTGCATCCGGCACTTGAGATTGGCCAGTTCCAGATTGATCAAATAAACCCTTTACCGCCTTAATAGGACTGTTTGGTCATATTGAAAATAGTGCTAATTCTATAAAATTGATATTTAATGCTTATCGTATGCGAGAAAGGCGGTGGCATCTTTGAAGAAATTTTATCGTTATTGATATGATTTTCTGCAATCAAAGTGCAGCTTGGGAAGAAGGCAAGTTCCTATAATGAGCATTGTGTAGGTTTTTAACTGTTCTGTTGCTGGTACGTCGGGTTAATTATTTGTAAGTTGAGATACAAGAAACAGTCGGGTGAACACGAGCGAGATATCACTTCATGTATGATGAATCGCAGCCTTTGTCACGCCTCCTTTACTTTAATTTTAGTCACACCAGCCCCATATACTTTGATATTAGTCACACCTTCGAAACGACTCTCCAAAACTCACTGCAGTTTTTGTACTTCTCATAGCTAATGAAAACAATATGGCATTTCCAGTGAAGCTCATAAAATAACAGGCCTCATTGCAACGCTGCAAGAAAAATACATGCTTTCCACTACAGTCCATCTACTGCATTATATTATCTAGGCATTTTCCTCTTCGTTCCAGGACCATATAGAGCCTTTTCAGTAAAACGATTACCGTGATCCATGTCATGGTAGAGATTCTACCGACGTACCTACAGTCAGAAGATGAATAAATTCTTGCTCCTGTAACTCATGCATTGCGACTTCTGTGGCCGCGCGGTGTGCTTCCTTTATTTATATATAAATGGCCCGCTGCAGGCGACCGTCTTACGACACGTTACAGTAATGCTGCGGTGGGGTAATTACACACGACACTTTCACCTCCAGCAAACGTATGCAGTGACGGGAGCTGACTACACTGAGGCGGCCATACTGCAGGTAGTTGCGCGGTAGTAGGTCATTTCTGTACCTATATTTGTTACTGCTATCGTAATTCTTAGCATTTTCTTATTGAATGCTACCAACTTTCACGCCCACGGGGACCATATGGTTTCGTATCAAATAATAGTCTAGCCATAAATTCGGGGTTGAAGGGTCAAGTTTTCATAGCCTGTATAATTATTAGCACTGAAAAGTAACTCTTTTTTTCTGAAAGTAGCGTTTTCATCCATTTTTGTACTTGCATTCTGTAAATTCACAATCGTTATAGTTCATCTAATATTTGTTAACTCGCTTCTCAAACCTGCTGGCCATTTCAAATGTGGAAAACCGTAAAATTAGCCATTTTTTTAACAATACGATCTATGTACCTACTTAATACTTCTTCCGTCTACCGCTGTACAATTAGAATTGTGGAGGCCCAAGTCCTTTGAGGACGACCCCCACTCCTCAAGACGCCCCTTCTCCTGGCCTTCTCAGCCTCTCTAATTACACGCCGTCACAAACTTCAGAGCGTTTAGTTCTGCCTTGGACCCTTTAAGGTTGTTTATGGCTGACCTTTTGAAAGGGAAAAGCCTCAAATGGCCGAACACACACGTTTCAAATCTTGTTTTGTTCGCTTCGATGGTGAATGTGGCAAATTCAATCCGTCAATTGTTTTGCATTTGGTGATCCGGATAGTTTTTTCGGCCCGTTAGGATGCAGCGATTTACCTAAAACAATAGATTTTGCAACAGCCAGCTTATCTGTGGGGTGGATTACAATATCAGACAACATATCAGTAATTTGTACTAACGTTACAACTATGATCAGCAACGTTCCCGTATAGTGGATATTTCTGAAAACAATCCATGTGAGATGATCCAGCGGTCCTCATCTCTTCAGTATGCGGTTTACAAATTTGCGTAGTTCGCCGTGGTCGTAGGATTGGCTGTAAAGTTCGTAGAGCATCTTGTGCTGGAATTATCTGATTAGCTTTACCATAAGTTCTTAAATGGCTTGTATTTTGTGCGGTTCTCAACCAAATGGCTTGCAGTTCCCTTTGAAAATCAAGCTCCTCTTGAGGACTACTTCCGTGACATATAATCATCGACTTGCTGCATTAGTTCTGAGAGGTCTGGAATAGCTTCTTTAAATAAAAAAATATATGTAATTCAGCTAAAAATGCCTAGAATCGTTATTTTAGGATGCACGTTTCATTATATCATGGAGTGAAAGAATATATGACACACCCTAGCATACCGAAGCGAAAACTTCAGAAAACTGTAATTTTCAAGTTTAAGCTCATGCTTTGCTCCGCCCTGTGAATTGGCAGAACACTCGAATATGCTGTGATAAAAACGAATAGAATTTTATTGTTTGAGGAAACTACCTTGACCCACTCATGCACTCGCTTATTGCGCCGACCCTTCATTACGGAACTTGGGATGAATCCTTACCACAAAATAGGAGGAAAAATTATCATATTTGTTTGCGTATTGTGTGATCCTCAGCAATAGTAATTTTAAAAGCATTCAATTCATGACTTAGTACTCCTTTCGTCCCCCTATTTCACTATAAAAGAGCGCTTCAAGCATCACATTATCACTACCCGGGCGAAATTCCAGATGTGACAGATGTTCATACTTTAAAGTCGCTTGAAGGCTCATCTCAAGTCTCGTATAGTACATATAGTTGCATAAAACATGCATAGTTTCATACTGATCGAATTTTTTTGCGGACTGTTGGGCTATTTGATATCAGTCTTCTATACGTAACATGTTATCATGATATAGTCTTGAGTTTGCGACCTCAATACCTAGTAGGTACTGATCCTTCGTTGGCCAGACTTCACATCGCCTGTAGGTATATCTTGATCTACCATTGGCCAGAGACTTCAACGCCTAGCAGGTACTGATCTCTCGTTGGCCAGACTTCACATCGCTTAGTAGGTACATCTTGATCTACCATTGGCCAGAGACTCCAATGCCTAGTAGGTACTGATCTCTCGTTGGCCAGACTTCACATCGCCTAGTAGATATATCTTGATCTACCATTGGCCAGAGACTCCAATGCCTAGTAGGTACTGATCTCTCGTTGGCCAGACTTCACATCGCCTAGTAGGTATATCTTGATCTACCATTGGCCAGAGACGCCAACGCCTAGTAGGTACTGATCTCTCGTTGGCCAGACTTCACATCGCCTAGTAGGTATGTATATCTTGATCTACCATTGGCCAGAGACTTCAACGCCTAGTAGGTACTGATCTCTCGTTGGCCAGACTTCTGATCACCTAGTGACTCGATCTACTGTTCGCCAGAGACCTTAACACCTAGTAATTACTGATCTACAGTTTAGCCATAGAGTTCAACTTTTATTTTCGACGCTCCATATTTTTTATTGAGTAACAAGTTCATCGCTGTGTAGTACAAAGCTACTTTGCAAAAACTACAGTGCCCAAAGTTAATTAGAATGAAATAAGGGAAACTATTATTATTATTATTGCCACACTGCGCTCTAGTTTTCATTCGTTCATTGCTGCAGACGATAATAGCCTGACTTCCGGTATGTAACCCAGAGTGTGCTTAGATAGTTCACCATGCAGCCTCACAAACTTTCTTAGTTAGCTACCTGACATTAAACGATATGGAAATCGTTTCCATTCGTGTGCTACGCTCGCTTCTCAATTCCCACTTTTACAATGAGATCTCTGTCACGGATTCCCTAATTACCGCTTGTCACGCAACGGGACCCAATCACGTCGGTTCCTTGCTCTCGTTCCTGCCGTCAGCCCTTCAGCTCCACGGTCGCTCCCTCGTGGGAAATTTCACTGTCAAAGCTGCGGCTAATTTTTTCTCTCCGGTAGCCGTGACCGCCGATTGTAATGTCATTAGCCGACTTTGCGACGCGCCTCGGCTGCCTAATGAATGACTTAGGATATTTACGGCCGATCCAAGCGCCTAATGAAGGCGTTAATTGGCCTATAAACGCCTTTAATAGGTCAGGCAGATCACAACCGAAGACGGTGCGACGGATCATAAATACAAAGGAGCGTCCGAGAGCGTGTCCAAACGTACCCACCCGCTAAGCTATTAAAGTATTTGTGTTGCTTTATTAGTCGATGTATCGAAGCGTACCAAGGGACATTTTATACATTCAGACCCATTTCTGCTGTGCTGAATAAGTTTCCTGGAAGCTGGAGTGAAAAGTTCAGATTCAATGAGACTCTTGACCGTGAAGATGAAGTTTTTTCTTCACCAGGATTGTGCAAGTTCTGTCACCCAATTCAAATAAGTCTGCTGATCAGAAAGGCAACTTTACAGCAAAACTAAAACTCCTCGTGGTGTAAGATCATCACCTGCAGTGGGAGCAAATTTCATCGGAGTCAATTTTGATGGCCAGCTAATCCTAGTTTTTTGGTGTGGGTCACATCGAGGGCAACCCACTAGACTCCCTGCAAAAAATCATAAACATATCTCAACTCCTACCTTTTTGGATGGAGGGCAAATCTCATCACCGTCATTTTTTATGGCCTGCTAATCCTAGTTTTTGGCGTGGGTCACATCGGGGGCAACCCACCAGACTCCTTGCAAAAATTATGAACATTGCTCAATTCCTTCGACCGCTTATTGGGTAGACAGATAAACAAATATACATATGTACAAACTTAAATATTCAACGGAAACATTATCACATCTCTCACTTCGTACGCGGGTGATAAAAAGAAAATAAACCGCTCGGTAGCCGATTTATCAAAGGCGTTTTGCTACGAAAAACTGTGGCGACTGTGAGTTTGAATCCCATGTTTGCCAGTTCGACGTTCCTCTCGAGCACATGGTAAATGACAAGTTCCCTAACAGAATTATTGGCCGCCCCATACGCTAAAATCGTAAAACAGGTTCCTGGGCACCTAACAATTCCGTTTTGATTATGGAAAATAGGAGAAATTCTCACATTATCATAGATTCTTCATACTACTAAGTCATCAGAATTTCAAGTTTAACCTCATCTTCCTCAAATTGGGCTTACCTCACTATAAGGACTCTTTCTCCTACAGGCACACAGTAAGATAAAGAATCCATGTAGCGAAACAGTAAAGCTGGATTAAATACATCGTTTGTGACCATTGGTGGGTCACGCCGCAGTGAACGTATTAAAATAATAATGAAGCCGAACAAAAACCCCGATAGTGCATTAACTGTGACACACTATGGGATTACTACAGTTTTTACGTACGGGGGGGCAGCCTACGAACTTTCCAGTCCTCCGTGACACAAGTGTGGCACCTATCGGTAGAGCAGATAAGGCATCCAGCAATGCTCCAGTTGTTCCAGTCTTGAGACGCTGGCGGCGTCGCGGTCCTCACACTCTGACTTGCCTCCAGTTCGTCAATTGTGCGAGTTGCTGCGCTCTCATTTCTTTAGACAAAGACCTAACGGCTGGCGCACAATGCCATAGAGCCGGAGATGGGGCGAGCTTAGTGCTCATCCGCTAATAGCACTTAACTCTACACGGAGAGAATTGTTGTCCCCAATCCAACACACTTCCTCGTACACCTACAATACGTACTTGGCTTGCTGTCTTCATGCAGTATGAAAATTGGAGTATTCGTGCTCTACCAGCTAACCGGGCTAAATATTTTCGTTGCAGCACGGAAAAATCATGTTTATTTTAACACAACTTTTTCCTTGGTATAACCTTCTTATGAGTATAATCCGTAGACTGCCCCTGAGTGTCGGATAAAAAAGATAGTCCTTTTATTAATTATGTATGATTTACTATACAGGCAATCCTCGATATAGGTCCGTTTATCTTTTGCAGTTTTTTTTTTTTTTTAGCTGAAAGTTTTTGCTTTCGGCTACTCGGTATTTATGTTCTTGATTCAAAAGGGCGTTTAGGTATCAAATACAAAGATTTTGAACCTAAATACTAAGTCTATGAAACAAGTAGGATGAATTTATATCAAGAACTACCCGTACAGTACTCATCTTCAGGTTGACCTCAATTCTAGCCTGATGCTGCTGCAGCGAGTAACGTGTTGTCTCAAAACCAACACACGTTGTCGTGCACAGACACAAAGTACATGCCTAGGCGTGCTCATAGAGCAAGCAAACTGTACTTTACGCGCTGCAGGATAACTGGTCAGCAGGCAATTGCTGCCAGTGCCTGGGAAAGCGTGCTGGTTGTGGGACAGCACATCTTTCGGCTTAGCTGATAGCAGCGTTTGATCCCAAAAGCATCAATAGAATCACAGTATATCGGATGGTATCTGCGTTCTCTGAATAAATATACATTAAATAGATATTCCTGAGTCATCGTTATCGTACTAACACAATGGCAATAGGTCACAGAGGGCCGGGGCGTAAGTTCCGGTATCCCTCTGGAAATGGACCTGTTGTCCGACTACTGCACTTATCTAATCTACTATGTATTTTTTCATTTTGAGTCACCGTCAATGCAGTAAGGGCTGATGTATGCACTGGTTTCAAGTACTCACAAACAAGGGAAAATATTAATGTTATACTAGTCTTGCCTACTGAGAATTTTTTATGCTCGGTTTCCTTGCAAATTAATAACTGCAATTTTTTGTTCTTCACAGTATCTGGCCCTTACAAGCCGGTGCCGCCACCAAAGCCGTACCCGCACAGCTCCTCTGCAGCGCCTCCTGCGCCGTCCAACGCAGGTACGTCATCAGCCTAAGGAATTCTCCAGTTCCTAATTTGCATAGTTACAGGAATGCAAAATATGGAATTCCGAGGGAAAGTGCCACCATCACTACTTACATTTCGTAATATCCTTACACCGACTTTGACAAAAAGAAATTAAAGTAAGCTAAAAGTGGTTTTAACCCTTGAATAATGTAATATAAGATACATAAGAACACATAAGTTGTAATATCGAAAAGAAAAAATAGGAAACTTTTTTGATATGCCGCTGCATTGGTGCCCGTAGCTGCACAGACACCGTACTCTTAATTTCACGAGGCTTTTGAGAATCCTAATGATTTAGTAATCACCTCATTTATAACTGCTTCTTCACCTTAGCGTAAGCAAGGCCATTTACGCATCCTTATTTCTGTTTTAATTTTGCTTTATGCTCTGAGCACTTCTTGTTCCTTTCTTTCGCTTCCTCTCATGACTTGCCATTTCGTTGTAATTTATCAGTTTCCACATATTTTACCCCACACGTTTCACTTTCCATATTTTCTCGGAGTGTACCTTTTCTTCTCTTAAAGCTGCTCCTGATATCTGAAGATGTATGATCTAAAGTATTACTAAAATCATATTTTTACCCACTATTTTCCTCCATTTGAAGCATGCACACCGATCCCATGTCTAGGGAAGCCTAAACACATTTTTCAAATAACATCTCGTCAAAGAAATGATCTTTGATCTCTGGTCTACCTGACTAGAGCTGTCAGATCAGACCTCGCTTGATCTACAGGTCCCATATGGCCAATGCACTTATAGTTCAAGGTCCGCTGCTCATCAATCGTTCTCTTTAACTCACAATCACGATGTCAATTGCCGACGCAGGCCCCGCCTTGCCATGTATCTCTCGAGCGGCTCAGTGCATCTAATGGTAAGGTTATGACGTCACCTTAAGACACCTATTTGTCTGTGCCACTCGCGTGGAACTTCAACTTTATTCTCAAGTTTTATTTTAGGGTCCATTGCTTACAAATTCGTATATTCGTATAAAAAATAGTATGTAACCAATGGGTTCCATGCTGGGATTGCCAATGGGTTTAACGCTAGGTTGTCGCTTAATGCTACACTGGGTTTGTTGCTGGTTCTTCTCCTGGTTTATCATGATTCGTCGTTCAGTGCTTGACTGAACTTGTTTGAGAAAAGTCGTCCGTTTGTTTTGTTAGGTTGGTCACTACGTCTTCGCCACATTCGGTATTGAATTCTGCTATCGGGTCTCTACCCGGTGCTCCAGTTTACTCTTCACATAGTTCGCCGCTGGTTTATCCCTAGATTTATTGCTATGTTCGTTCCCAGGGGTCCTGCACAGCCCCCTCATTTAATTCCACGCGTATTTCAGTCCAGCCGTCAAAATTTCAGCCCCCTTCCATCCCTCCACACACCGCACTGCACCTTCGTGCAGGACTTCTCATTCCCCCGCTCCAGGTATCGGTTCACATCTCATTTCAGTCGAGAGTCAATTAACCGCAGCCTGCCCTGCATATTAGTTACCATATAAGCTATCATCGCCGCACAGCCCCCAGGTGTCCATAAAACACCAGCGAGCGGCTCCGCATCCTCCGTACACGTCTTCCCATGCGCTCCCGCGGGTCTGGATGCTCCCACGGTTACGCGCAACTGCTGCTGCTGCGATCGTTCCCAAGGCGAAAGGTTAAGCTGCGGATGTTTAAAGTACCAAGCAACAAAAACCTTATACTATTGGATTCGTTTCTGATGGACAAACAATGCGGACTATAGCGAGATACCAGTAAAAATGTTAGAGACACTTTCGCGACCGTCGCTATGGGAATAATAAAAGAATACTATCCTCCTCACGCAGGGACAATTGGATTGGTTGTCCCTCGGGCTGGGGTAGATGGGCTCAGATGTTTCATTTTCGCACGTCCCTCGCTGCTTCCTCTCATTCGATCCCATTTCCGTTAACAAAGCTTCAGGCTTCATTGACAAAAAATCATGAACTATTTATCTTGTTAATGTCTCACATTACAGAATCAATCAACTTTATTAAGTAGTACACACAGAAGGTGGTGCAATAATATATTAAACATAGCTGATCACTAGAGTTAAATTAGATACAGAAAGCGATTGAAAGTATCACTACACGTTACACTGCATTACGGCTCATTGTTTGGCCATGTTCTGTACGAGTATCGGCTATACATATTTGACAGACTGTAGCCAGGGCCATCACAAACCACGTTTACCAGCGAATTAGCTGATTTTTCTACCCTGCTTTGGAGACTGGAAGCGCAATGTAGGCTTTCTGTAACGGCCCCTACATGTCCAATTCCATCAGCGCTGCACATATGTACTCGCCGCGTACATATCTCAAGCTTATGCACCGTAATAGTAGTAGTCATTAACGCAAATCAGTCGAGAGATGATATTCTGTTGGTCACGCTGTTGAGATGTCCACTGATAGAACCTCATCATCATATTTACCTCCGCCAAGGAGGTTATGTTTTCGTCGTGTTTGTCTGTCTGTCTCTTTGTCCCTTTGTCTGTCTGTCACCAGGAGAACTCAAAAAGTGATGAACCGATTTGGATGAAATTTACAGGGATTGTTAGGTATGTTAGGAGGAACAGATGATTAACTTTTGGTGAATATATGTCCAACCGTTTGTTTGTTTGTTTGTCTGCGTCATTTTTCTCGATGCCATAACTCAAAAAGTTAGTAATGGATTTTGATGAAATTAACATGAGTTGTTTGGTATATAACAGAGAGTAGATTACAAAATTTTGGTAATGGTCCGTTTGTTCGTTCGTTCGTTTGTCACTGTTTTTAATTTTATGCTTGTTAGCACAATAACTCAAAAAATAATGAATGGATCTTTATGAAATTTATAGGNACCAAGGTTGTTTTTGGAATATGATAACCTAAGCAAAGACTACCTGTTTGTTACGCCTGATATCGCTCTATGGTCATTTTTACAATCTCTGTGAAAGCGCTGGCAGCGATACCCTTATTATTTTCTTATCTATCTCCTCACGCAGGAACAATTGGATTGGTTGTCCCTCGGGCTGGGGTAGATGGGTTCAGATGTTCCATTTTCGCACGTCCCTCGCTGCTTCCTTTCATTCCATCACATTTCTGATAACAAAGCTTCAGGCTTCACTCATAAAAATTCATTAACTATTTATCTTGTTAATGTCTTACATTACAGAATCAATCAACTTTATTGAGTTATAGTACACGCAGAAGGTGGTACAATAATATATTAAGCATAGCTGATCACTAGAGTTAAATTAGATACAGAAAGCGATTGAAAGTATCACTACACGTTACACTGCATTACGGCTCATTGTTTGGCCCCTGTTTGGTACGAGTATCGGCTATACATAGTTGACAGACTGTAGCCAGGGATATTACAAACCACGTTTACCAGCGAATTAGCTGATTTTTCTACCCTGCTTTGGAAACTGGAAGCGCAATGTAGGCTTTCTGTAACGACCCCTACATGTCGAATTCCATCAGCGCTGTATATATGTACTTGCCTTGTACATATTTCAAGCTTATGTACCGTAATAGTCGTCATTAACGCAAATCAGTCGAGAGATGATATTCTTTTGGTCACGCTGTTGAGATGTCCATTGGTTGAACCCAAGGACTTGCGTAGTCCTTGGTTGAACCGCATCGTCATATTTCCGAAAAGTTTCTACAATGACGTCATCAATTTGACAGAGCTTTCGTTGGTTGGTTACCAGGACCAAACTATTCAAAGTTTGCAGTTTCAGTTTATACAGCTCGGGTAACGAAGATACCCTGTGATTCAATGTTTTACGTGGTGTTAGAACGCAAGGGCTAACAACTAATATGGCTTTTATTTTTATGTTGTGCCAAAACAATATTTATTAGTTAATAATTATTTAGTTAGGAAATTTCCCTGCCTTCAAAAAAAATATCTGTATTTGACTTGCAGTGTTTATTTTTCATGCTATAGTGTATTCGCTCCCCATCGTCCATTCTGCTCAAAATGGCGGGGAAGAATTATTTATAAATACTAACCTACATGTCTTCACTGATGATACTCGAGCAACCGATTTGATTATGAAGGATGCACTGTTACTACCAACTTTATATTGATCAAAAGAACTAAGTGGGGTTAATTTCATTGTGTTAAACAACACAATTCTCCCTCTGTTTTTAACTTGCAACAATATAATTTTTTTAACTCTAGAAAGACCAGCGAGCCTGAGAGGGGCGGAGGGTTGGTCCCTTCCGACGTTATTGGTACGGAGTCGGTCAACTCCTTTAAAAATCGTCTTGACATACATTGGGAGAGACATCCTCCACAGCTAAGAACTCCTCCACGAGTCGCAAGCACTTAAAGGTCAAAGCTTCCCAGGCCATTTTNGGCCATTTTAAGCTGACTTCTTCTCACTTCTGCTCCATCTATATATTTAAGCTCCGCATATCAGCGGCCATCGATCATGCTTGCGGGCATTAATGACCATCGCTTTGGCGTAGACTCTTCTCCCCTTCTTTTTTTATTTTTTCTCCTTTTTTCTTTTTCGTCTTCCATTTTTTCTCTTCTCGTTTCTCCATTCCTCTACATCCTACTAACATAATGGCAATAGCTCATAGAGGACCGAGGTGTAAGTCCCGGTGTCTTTTTGGGAATGGTCCTTTTGGTTCGTCTACTGCCGCCTATCTAATCTAATCTAATCTAATCAATGCAAGGAGGTTTGATAGTCTATTAAGCCTCCTGCGTCCAATGTTTGGCTTCTTAGTAAGCATTACCCCGAATATTAATGTTCACTTTTTGCAACACGATGAAGTCTTCAATTTTTATCTAACACTTAGCAAGAAATTGGTCAAGTGGCTAAATTATACTAGGCTTTGAAACACCCGCTTGATGAAATATGTTGAGTAAATTCTCTGTTCGAGAATGTAAGTAGACAGCCAAACATCGCTCACTCATTAACTTCATATTCGTTGCTTGGATGGATGCTCGGACAATACTCCAATGCAAATTTTTTACTACAACGAGCAAATGTAGCATCAACGTTAACTTTCTACTGTTTTTTTTTTTTTCATCAGAGTGCAACATAAAAGATACAAATAAAATAATAATTTCATAAAAATATATATATATTCAAACCCACACTGTTTATTACATTGTTTGAAGCATAAAGATTTTTTGGGGCACTTTTCTCTCCAGTGTTTAATTTTGCCCCACTTCACAGAATATATGAGCAAAGTTATACATTAATTATGTTTGGTTGGAATGCACGAAAAGGTTTATTATTCTTGGGTGAACTTAGCGCCATGACGCTGTATAAGCTGCCTGGACAAAAAACAGTCTGTCATGGGTCAGTCGTGCTCTGGGCTATTTTAATTACCCGGAAGTAGGCCCTTTGGTTCAAATAACCATCAAACTAAATCAAGAAGCTTACATTAATTTGTTAAATGACCAAGTTGGGTAACTTGCGCAGTATCTGCATGAGGATCGAACTGCTACTTGACCAATCTTCCAGGATGATACCTTCCGTAGACATCGGGCTAGATCGGTCTTGTATCGGCATGAAAACCATTCTGGCTATGTAAGGCCAGAACCCATATATATGTATAGTGTAAAAAGTCTCAACGGTTGCTTACAATTTAGTCTCCAAGCCTGAGCCCCATCGATAATTTATGGGACAATATTGAACGACAAGTTAGGCGGCGAGAAGATCCTCTACGTACTTTGGCTGATTTAACAAATCGATTGATGCACGAGTGGTTCAAAATGGATCAAGTGTGCTTGCATTCGTACTCTTGTAGACTTGATGCCTTCTGGAATTGCTGCTGTTATACGTGTTCATCGAGGGAGGTCCTACACCTTATTGGTAACAGGTAGCGAACTGTTTGTCCGGGGAGCTTAGGATTGTGCTATATGGTATGGACTTAAATTCGTCAACACTTTGTTATGAGGAGTTGCGCCGCACTGGAGCATCACAGGTCACCTTAGCCCTCGTTTGGCCCTTGCGACATTTTTTCTTTCGTGGCTCACGTTACTTTTTTCATTTTGCCCATTTTACTATTTATGTATCCTAACCTTATATGCACGGGGTCCAAATTTGAAACTTCACTTTTTTTGCGATTTAGAGAAAATCTGACCTTGCCTACCTTACCTGATCCGACATTTTGAAACCTTGTGTAATTACCTAACAATTGAGATTGAAGCAATTTTTGTCCGATATTTCTAATCCGACCTACCCGATTTTTGGATTAAGAAAAAATCCGAAATGTCCAACTTTCTCTCCTATGCAGGTATCCTTTCTTCCCGTGTTTAGTTTCCCGACTTGCTGTATCCACGGGCGTTGATTTACTTGGGAGACACTCTCGTGCTTCATCGCTTCTATCAACCAATTTTATGTCGCTTCCTCGTTTTCTATACAAGCACTGCGTTGCTTGGAGCCAGAAAGCTCAAAGTAACGTACCTATCATCTAATCTAATCAAGTCCGTTTAGCATCAACGAAAGTCCTCACTCTCGACGGTATCGGTTTCCCCAGTTTCCCTCGCGAGATCGACCCACTCCAAGCCAGAACATCCCGTTGACCCACTTCATGAAGGTCTTGGAGTTGTTCCAATCCAGAATCAATGGCCCGCGGGCTTCGTCCTTATCAGAATATAATGCCAGGGCACCAACACTCTCATTATAATCTCCATGCACCCCATATGTGACATGCAAACGTCGTTGTTCTATTGATTGGTCGAGTACGTCGTCCTTGAGAGAAGCAACATTGTTTGTGGGAGCTCCACGCAGACGCTGCATAAATGGTACAGCGTCAAATTTACGAAGGCGTCCAATTTTCCGCCCTGCATAGTGGTCTGTTTTGAGATTATAGTACACAATGTCCAAGTTGCCTAAGCATTGTCTAAGTTGTCTTATTATCAGAAACTAAATCAGCTATAGGAAAATTGCAATATATTGGAAAGAAACTACCAGTATTACAGTTTAATCACGTCCGAGCCTCTGCGGCTGCTATCGCAGTGTATATGGCTTCCCGGTTTTGTTGGCATTTNAGTTGCCTAAGCATGGTCTAAGTTGTCTTATTATCAGAAACTAAATCAGCTATAGGAAAATTGCAATATATTGGAAAGAAACTACCAGTATTACAGTTTAATCACGTCCGAGCCTCTGCGGCTGCTATCGCAGTGTATATATATGGCTTCCCGGTTTTGTTGGCAATTACTACTTGTACTGTGCACGTACTCCTAGCCTGCATCTTTGCTCTGAAATATGAAGTTCTCGTATCTATTGCCGTTACAGTTCGGATGAAATAAATGCTAGTATCACAATAAGAGTATCGAATAGACAACCAAAATAACATGGTAAATGATCTGATAGGTCGGGAAGCTTATGATAACTTAGGCTGGACTCTGCTTCCTATTTCCATTCACAGTTTTCTTCGTCTTGCTTGACATAACATTTTCCCTTATGATGTCTCGCTTGTGATAGCAGCTTGAATATTAAGAAAGGAGGTTCGAACTGCAGCACTTCAACGAAATACGAGGATTAGACTAATGGTAAAGACAACTTTGACAGCAGCCTCCACTGGGAATCCCACATGTACTGGTTCATACTGCAGATATAGGACAACTGGCCCCAGAGGAGTAAGTACAGCTGCGGCAAACTACGGGTCGTTAAGAGCTATGGAGCCGTAACGGAGGATTCAACGACCCCACCCTGTTATTCCTGAAAGGTAAGACCCCCACGTAACTGTGCACACCAAGCAAGTTTGCTTACTCAGCGCGCCGATTTATAAAAAGATCGCTCACAAGGCTCAGGTCTCGTTCCCGGCCCCTACAGCTGCGCAGCACGCTAGGCCTGCTACTACCGTGAATAGCAGCAGGCAGCAGCAGTCTTAGGCATCAGAAACACTAAAAGTGATGAGCGATTTTTGATGATTTATTTTTCAAAAAATACAAAAGGTTGAACTTTGAAAAAATTCTAGATTTGACGATGCATCAACGCTTCTTATACACGATGCTTAAAACTTTTTATGCGCTTCTCGTTCATATAATAACTCGGGTTTGTTTATTTCTTCCAGCTTAACCCTATGTTTCTTTTTCAGATTCAGCCGTACTCTCCCACATCCTGGTGACCGAACAAGGGCATTTTCAGACGCACTCCACCAAATTCCCCGTACGTATTTTCAATTTCTTTTTTCTACTGTTTGTGTTTAATTTAACTGCATCACTGCCTACTCAGCTGTAGCGTCTTTTGTTGTTGTTTTTAAACGTCGGCGTCATATCTTGTTTTAGTTGCTGTTTCTTTAAAGGTCGTTTAGAGAGTATCTAAAATTGTGAATGTCTCTGATATTACTGTTTTGCATATAATCTTACGGAAAATTGTAAAAATTGCACCGAACACGCAACTTGCATGACTATTGTGAATGTAACCTATTTCGGTAATATTCGCCATAGGGTTAGGTAGGTTCGCCCAACCTATGTTGTGGGAAGCAGCGACCCCAGGGGTATTTTGTAGGTTACCTTAGCCATTGGCTAAGCTTTCGAGTCGTCTTTCTTTCGTGCCCACTTTGCTTCCTTCCGTTGTCATATTCATACTGATGATGCTTTGCTCTGTTCTTCCTCTTCTTCCCTGACTTGCTGTTCCCATGCTCGTTTATCCATCTACGTGCATGGGTTCCACGTTTCAGTCTACATACTACATGTCCCTTTGTTTACTCTCGTGAATCCCCATAGTTGGGTCTAAGCTGACTTAAACTACTAATATTATAATGATGATCAAAAGTTGTAGTTTAACAGCAGTAACTATACACTCTTGGAGGATAAACAAGGAATCTCGTGTATTTTCACTTATGCGCGCTTTACTAATGGAATGTTTTAAATTGTAAGCAACCGTTGAGACTTTTTGCACTATATATATAAGGGTAATAAAATATTAGATTATGACCGTAAAGGCACCGCCGCATATATACCTGCATATTAAGATTTCCGCCTCATCTACGCACCTCACGTACGTATTTCATTCGAATCTATGCACGCTTTTCACAATTTCTCAGCGCTACTTTGTATGTTTGACAATCTCGACACAGCGTCTAGAAATTACGACTCCACTCTTACCTCTAAGATTTCTCATTATCTTCCATTGTAACTGGTGTCTGCATCCCCATAGCTTTTTTTTAATGCATTTTCATGTGAAAAACCACAAATTCTAACTCCGGGCAGCATGCTCTTCTTTCTCCAAGAAGGAGGTCCGAAGAGCAGCCTTCCTTCTCTCTTGAGGAGGTGGCGAAGTCAAAAGATTCCAATTTTCCCAGAAGCTCAGAGCAACTTCTGATTGCAGCAACATTTTCAATTTTTTAATCTCTTACTGTTAGTTTTAATGGGGAAGAATCGATCTGCACTGTAGGCATCTAGCATCGTCGTACCACTGGCTGTTGCACTTTAGAAAATGACTGACACGTAACACCTACTCCTGGTACCTGCACCGCACTTCCCCTATATGCACACATTTTTCTCAATTGCATGACCCATCTTCTTTCCGCTTATCTGTAGCATTGCATGAGTTATGCTTCATGCTTTTCTTTTAAATTATCTTGGCTTCTTGAACAATACTAAAAACTTGAGATATATAATGCTAAAAAACTTAATTGTTAGTAAATGCGAATAATTTTCACAGAGAATATTTGACTTTACTAAGTGCTTTCTGCTAGCATACGCTAAGTACTAACAATAACCAAATATTTCTTTGACTAACATTTCTTCTTTTTCTCTTTCTCTCTCCCTCAATCGCCTCCACACACGAACAACTGCAGATCGTTCACACCCAAAGATCACATCCTTCCAATGCCACAAAGTCCGAGTCTACAGCTCTCAGAGTATCGAGAAGCACAAACCTTTTCCTGAATACAAGCGAACATCAGTCCGGAAACTGCTCAGTAGCTACCAATGATTCTGGAGTGGCATATGTGGCTCCAGATACCAGCTTGATAAATCGCGCAGCTGGAATCTCGTCTTTTGAACCACAACGAGATCTTCTAAACCAAAAAGAATCAGAAGCACAAATTTCGAATTTGTCTACCTTGGATCGACGAGTACGATGGGTGTTCTACCCTTCAGAGACTGATGGGTCTTCTGTAAAGGAGCGAGAATCTGCCGGCTCTACAGCGGCTACTGGAAACTGTGCTGCAGAATTTCCAGGACTAACCCAAATTCAAGCACCAAGTTTTGGGTTCAAAGAGTTTATCAAGACGCGACCTACCCGCGGTAGAGGGGATGCTCTCCAGTTCGTGTCGGGCCTTCAGTCTGGATCGTGCGTCAATATTTACTCTTCTGTGAACACTCTGGACTCCAGTTCGGGTCAACCCACCAGCGACTGGAACAGGAATTACACCGTCATTGGATCGACAGGACGGTCTGGAAGTGTGGTCGTCGTCAGGAAAGGAGGGTCACTTCCAAGGCTTCCGTCAGGCTGTGATATCACAGACGCAAGGCCTGCAGAGTCTTTCCAAAAATTCGGAAAGTTTTTGAAGCGGCACAAAAATCGGCCGAAGTTAGATGCCGTTCTGCAAAATTCCATTTCAGGAAAAGCTCCGCGGGTACGGAAAGGGTAGTTATTAAATTCCGAAAAAGGGTTCTAAACAGCGCAAAATTTAGGTCCTGCTTGAAATTTGACGAGAGGATTAGGTTAATTTTGTAAGCACCGGCCATACAGTAAAACATTACCGTATATATAAGTACGCATGTTATCAAATTAAATTTACATATTTAAACCTACAGGAGATATAGTATTGTGCAGTGCAGCTGACGTAGATACTACATTTAACTAGAGGTCGATATTTTACTTTCATTTAAAATTTTACGGTAATAGTTTACTGTACTGTAATTGCAGATTTTTCCTGCCTCCTGTCGAGTGAAGCTCATGCATTATACAGATTATGTTTTAAACTGTTCCATGTTGAAATGGATTTACTTTTCTATTTCATCTGTTTTTACTGTATTATATAATTTCTATTCTTCAGCAATACCGTTCACATCTTAATTAACTACTGGAATATTTCAGCCATTTTCGCGACTATAAAAACAATAAAACTAAGTAGGCAGTCTCTGGGACGTCCAGAACTCTTAGAAAGAGCAACCACCAAATACTTCAGGCTGTAATATCCTTCGCTGATAATATAACAGAACTGGGCACTTATTATGATAATAATAATAATAATCTTTATTAGGTAGCTACTCATAGATATTGCAAAATCGGAGTGATATATGGTACACAGGAAAATACATCTTATTTCTAGGTTACACACAGCACATGGCCCAGGGGTCTTACATACTAGACCTCATTACGCCCCATTACTTGGCCTCCGTCAGGCAACCGTATGCGCTGCCATCGTATATATTTACATATTAGATCGTTTGTTGCCAGGGCCATTACAGATGGCTTTTATTAATGAGTTGTTGGAGCTTTCAACCCTGTTTTTTAGGCTCCATGCGCATTTCCTGGTCCTGACTTTGAGACAATCAGTGTATTTTTGAGCAAATATCAGACTTGTGCTATTAGACCTTCACTTGTGGCTGAGCCATGATAGCTAGCGGGCCGCGAGTCTGCAGCCGCATGTCAGGTGGCCTTATATGCCTACCTTTACTCTAATATCCTCCAAGGCTAATAAGTAGCTTAAATTTGCTTTAACGTGTAGTTTTAGCGTGACGTTCAAATGCCCGAAATTCTAGCCACGGCAACGCGATCACCAAAGTTAGAAGTTGCTTCTCCACACAGGAGAAGTTGAGTGAGTGTACAACTTTTGCGTTAGTGCGCACTCGTCACGATGAGCACTAACGCAAAAGTTGCTTCTCCACACAACGCCACGTCAGATTGCGTTGCCGCGAACAAGGCTTCGGCTTGAACGGTTCTACCTCTAAGAAGAATATCAAAATAAGAATAGTTTCTTGTAGTCCTCACGCTATGAAGAGTAGAGTGTGCAATGGAGGTTTTACCAGTCTGGGCAAAACCATGGTAAAAGCCCGGTAAAACCCTGGAAAAACAGTTTTACCAGGGTTTTACAGGGACTGGTGTAACCTCCATTGCACACCCTGATGACAAGCAGCAGTGGTCATGCTTTGAGTACTCCTCATATTTCGAGATGGTTTAATGTAATGTTGTGATAAAGCATAGTTTTACTTTGACAATCAAATACCGTAAGCTGTCGTCATGGTAACGTGATCGCTGTGGTGAAAAGTTGAGAGACTGAGTAACTTTCTCGTTGGTGTGCACCCGCCATTAGATTACTTTAGTTAAGACTTCGGGGCTTCTTTCTTTCGTTCTCACTTTATTTCTTTACTCTGTTATACTTCTACTGATGAACCCCACCCTGTTCTTCCTCTTCTTTCCCAGTTTACTGTACCCATTTGTACAGCGTCAGTGCGAGAACGCCTCAGTGTATAAGCTCCTTTAAGTTTCTTATTTCATTCCCTTTTTGGTCACCGTTGCAGTGAAACGCGAAAGATTAAAAGTTTCAAAGTAATAATAATAATAATATTTATATATATATATATGTATATATTTTTAAATTTATCCACAGCCACAACAACCTCTCCCTGCACACGTGACCGCTGCCTCCTCAGGAGTTCCCCAGTCCCCCCTGCAGGGCAGGTCCGCCAGGCCCCCCGTCACCGTAGGTGGGGACGATCCTGTGCCCCAGGAGCCTGAGCCTAACATGGTAACTAATTGGATTTTCTTACCTACTGTATGGGCGGCTACGATTCGCTAACGTAATAAGAAAAGTTTAATCCAGTTCGATTTAAATTCACTGGAATTTCAGCAACCGTTGTGTGCACACCTTTGGATCTAACGTCAGGCGTTAATCGCACACCCATTATGCTTGAAGCGTTTGAATACTCAATACTGCTCTCCTCGTTCAGAAGTATTGCAGAGACTCAAACTTTGCTCAGTTTTATCAATATTTTCAGTGTAAAGAAACGTTTCTCTTTGATTTTCTTTTATCCTTGTGCAATATCTGATCCGTATGATATCTTGCTAGAATTTTTTATTTTTATTATTTTAGGAAAGTACGCTTTTTTTTTTGCTCGGTTTTCTTCCTTTTTCATTTGCTCTAATTCTACTGGCAGTACTTGCTCTTTTCCGCGTCGTCTACCTCCACCAAAAACTATTTTCAGACTCGGGATCTTCCGCACACAAGTTCCTCGTTTTCGTAGACATTGTCTATACATGTCCCTTCCCTGTCCTCCCTCGAAATTATTCTGCCGTACCGATAGGGAAGCTTAACCCTTTAACCAACTTGAGAACATACATACACACGACCCATGCCGACAATTTTCCCATGTAAAGAAGTGTGCTAAAACCTCACTAAACTGAAACCGAGGAATACCCGTTCATTGAGAATAGCGGAAACGAAGTCAGGAAATGTTAAATTACAAGCTGAAGTGCACATGGGTCGGTGTAGATGATACACGATTTTTCAATTAAGCGATGTTGTTCATAGGGATTCCAATGTTTTATTTTGTGTTTAGGCAGTTAAACTAAATCTGTTATGATTAACCCTAAACCGAAATTTCTCAGTGGTCGGTCCGGCAGAGCACCTCTGTCGGTAGCCTAGCACCTCTGTCGGTAGCCTAGCACCTTTGTCGGTAGCCTAGCACCTCTGAGAGTAGCCTAGTACCTCAGTGGGTAGCCCAGCACCTCCGTGGGTAGCCTAGCACCTCCCGAAGTGCTCTGCCTCCACTCCCACTGAGAAAAACTCATTAGCACATTCATTCCAATCTCCAAAGACTAGTACTAATAATAACGTTCAGAAAACTCGACAGACTGCGTTCGCCTTTTAACTGGTGGCGAGATACGCTCTAGAGAAAGCAACGTAATCAAAGTGTAACTAACTGTGGTTAGTCACTTGTCTGGTAAAGATTTAGATTGGATAGTTGGCACTAGAGGAGCCTAGATTCACACACCGACCCTCTATTGCAATGCATATCATTATTATTTTATCCCTAGTTTGTCTTCTTTCCTGAGGTATTGCCGTTATGTCAGATCCTTTGATTGATGGGTAAATGCAGAATAATTATTGTAGCCAGAAATTAACCACTATTCCTCCCAATCAGCCTTCCTTGCGGCCCCAGTCCTCATCCATACCTCCTGAAGGCACACTGGCTGGCCTGCTGCCTCCTCCCCAGCGTTACTACACCCAGCAGCCCCATCCCCATCAGTACAACGCACAGTCCTACATCCCGACTTCGGTCACCCCCAGTAACCCTCTAGGAGTCCCCAAGGACTCTCCCTACCTGCATGTTCCCCACAAAAGCGGTCCCCAGGACAACGGGATGCAACTGCCCTCTTCAGCCAATGGGAATCTCGGGATTCCCCTCGTTGGGGATTTACAGTCGGGTGGTCTGCTGCCTCGAGACGCGTGGCCGCGGATGTCCAAGGATTCGCGAATGGTATGTATTTCCTTTTGACATAATTTAAAATAAATTTTAATAACAATAGTATTGTTATGCTCAGAGTTTTTTCCAAATATTATAGCTACTATTCGAGTGAATCGGTTATACTAAACTGAAATATCTGTTCCTGATAAAACACTTCTTTGTTTCCGTGAATGCTCCTTTTACGTGATAATGTGCCATGACAGAGTGGTAAGTAATGAATCGCATAAAACTGATGCCCTTTGTTGCCATAGATGCCTGGAGTGTAGCGTATCACTTAGAAATCACTTACCTATTAAAACTGTTGCAGATGGATGATCCACATACCATGAACGGTCATTCTCCAAATGGTCACATTCCTAATGGTCATATACCGAAAATTGGTCCCAGCGAAAATGGTTTTCCTCCACCTCCTCCCCCAAAACCAGTCCATAACGGGCATCAAGCTCAGTGGGGCCACCTCAACCACGGCTACCAGCACAACCCAGAGACAATGGTTACCATGAACGGGTACCCAGAAATGCAAAACGGTCGAACACATACAAACGGTCATCCTCATTTCAACCGACAGCATAACGGTGAAGAAGTTATCCACCTGGGGAACGTATCCCAAGTGTCTCCCGACTCACGAACCCCTAACCCCGATGGGGGTGCAGGTGTACCGACGCACAACCGGTACCCCGGAACACAAATACGCCACCACGGACATTCTCCTCAATCGACGACTTCTGCGGCCGCTAACGATATCAACTCCGCCAATGAAAGACAAGAAGAAAATCGCAAAGACGATCGTTGGGGCTCGTTGAAGAAAGGTCTCAAGTACAATCACATTAAAGGGATGCTTACAAGTAGGTTTATAGGAAAAAATGAATCCAAAGAAGATTCCAAAAACGATGCAAATAAGCATATGTCTTCTCAAGGTACCAGTACACAAAAGGTTTCTCTGAGTGAATCTTCCCCGGGCAAGAGGGAGAAGAATACAAACCTTGGTGTTCAAAATGGAGTAATCAGGCATTCAAGTCGTAGTGGCTCAAGTTATGAAACTAGCAACGCTAAGGATGATGCTCACAATGGCTACGAGGGCCCTCAGGGAGCGCCAGTGCCCCACAACGGGTTTCAACACGGCACTCAATTGCGCAGTTCGGTTGTGCACTTCGACCTCCCCAATGGCAACGCCGGTCACAAACACGACGTTCATGCACCAGTAAACGATAATGCGGCGTTCAGGCGATCTGGATCCTACCACCAGCTGAGCCAGCCACCGTCCCAGGCGCCGCAGCCACAGTCACAGCAGCAGATCTGGAGGCAGCAGAACAGGGCATATGCTGCTGAGCTCAACGATGTACTGCCCTCGGACCAAACGTACGGATCTAATGGCCGGACTGCCAGCTTAGGAGTCTTATCGTCAGGTACGCTGCATACTTACCTCTATGAATTAGATTGCCCTCAGGGGCATATTCTAGCGGGCCCTTTTCCTGCCACAATATGTTGGGGCATCACGCACCCAAGACCCCGAGTACTTTCTCCGCAGGAGATGTTGCAGCTTGCCGCAGTTCCTGCTGAGAAGGTTAGCTTGTTAGGTAGGTTCTCTATATTTTACTTCTGTTCCGCGAGGTGAGTCGCCGATCGAGGTGGCCGACCTGTTTACCGAGGGACTCCTACCTTCACCCATGCGGAGGGCCACGAATGGGGCCAGCCGAAAGGGCGTTTCTTTCTTCTGTCTACTTCTCTTTTCGTTTTTCGTCTCGTGCCAGGTAGCTACCGTCCGGCTGAGCGAATTCGTTTCAGTCGAGCCGTGTAGGGTTGGAGATGCACGGGCTACCTATATAATTTTGAGACACAGAACTCACTTATGTGAGTACCAGCAGAAATTGTTGAAGAGTGCGGTTCATACAAGAAACCATATATACGCGTGCGTTGGTCATGAAATACCCCTGATTTTCAAGGTATTGTGAAACGGCTGAGTTGTTACCTTTACCACCAGCCTAAGAGTCCAATCGCTGGTGCCTCTTCTTTACCTCTTAACCATCCCAATTGAACAAAAACGTCTGTTACGAATAGCTCTGTATAAAAAATGTGACCTAACGGGTTTTTGATCAATTGCGGGTTAAATACGTGCAACAGGCTTTTGAAATGTTACTCGCTTGATGGATATTGTGAGAAGGTAGAAGGGTTGCCCGACCGGAGAACGAGTTCTAGAAGTCAGTCAAAATTAGGTTACTATCAGATTGCTGCAGAGTTCACTAATTTTAAAAAGAAAATAAGAAACTGCAATAAGGTTGATTGCATTAACTTTCAGCTTGTTACGTAACGTGGATGGATGGGTAGATTGCTAGAAGGAACCATAAGCAAAATATTATGAATTTTGTCTTGGGAGAACCCACACTAACAGTTTTGTAACCTCTACGCAGGAGCAGAGGGATCCAGCAGCGTCGACTCCGGCAGGGGTACCGCAGGCAGTGGTGGTGGTCCCAGTGGGGACCGACAGAGCGGCCACAACACCAGCGTGGACTCCGGGGCCTCCACCAACAGACAACAGGAACATTCCTCTGGTAAGACTTGGTCACGTGACTGTGGGACTTCGTGTTGTGATGGTTTCCGTAGCAAGCTCACTCCACTTACTAGATGTCATCTTTTCATCACAGCTGCGCTGAAGAAATTCTCTTATCTCAGTGCAATGCGTTTGGTTCACTTCACTGCTGCCGCTAAATTCTTGGGTCTGCCTACCAATTTTTGAAATGTATCCTCTAGCCTAGTACATCACTTTAGGTATCTGGCTAACGAGAACCTTGAACATTCCTTGCAGGCCTACCTAATAGAGAGAGAGGTAGGATGTATCTAAAGTTGGGCATTTTGGGGGAAATATTGTCGGTATTCATATTAATGTGACGCTATCTGCTACCAGTAGAAAGTGTGGGGATATTCTAGCGGGCTCTGTCCATCTCAGAATATCTATTGGCCTCAAGCCCCTGAAGATCTATACGAGTGACTTTCCGCAGGTGATGTTGCATCAAGCCGCATTTCCTGCTGTTAAACTTGTTTTGTAAGATAAAGTAGGTAGCTTTTCACCCCCTGCTCTTCCTCTGCGCTTTTTTGCACGCCAGTGGTACTAGTAGTAGCGCACTGCCAATACTGAGAAAATGAAACTCGTGTGAGTTCCAAGTCCACGTTAAGACCATCAGGCAGAAATCCCGTGATAAAAGCATCGAGGCTAAGCTTCTGATGAGTTAGTAACCTTATATTAGTTCTTGCGACTTGCCTTCTCGGACGTGACCATGTAGGTGTTGCACTAACGCTGATGGGCCCCGCAGGGAACGACTCGGAGTGGGTGGACATCACGGACGGCGAGGCGAAGCACTCCAAGGACCGTCCCCCTGATGGTCACCTCCCGTCACAGCCTTTTGGGTCCCAGAGAGGATTGCCACTGGCCCACAAGAAGGGACACACTGTCGGGGGCCCATCCCACGCCCCTGTTATGGGGACCGCAAACCTGGGGGCCAACAGGGGGTCCGGTGCCAACGCCAGCAGAAGGAGCCTCGTGAGGCGGGACTCATTGGCAGCCACGCCGCCCCTGCCGCCTCTCTCCCCTGAGGCTTCCCCTGCCACCTCACCAGCAGCCTCCCCGGCCCGGGGGGCTCAGCAACACCAAAGATCATACAGGTGATTATTGGCGTGCTCGATTCACCTACTTCTATCAAGATAATCTAATCCTATAAGCTTAGAGTTGCCTGGAATATCAACCTTCACTGCTGATCTGCCGTTTGGATCGAATATCTAACCTGACGCTCAGATCAGCCGCCTTTTAGCGGCCACAAACTTAATTTTTCGCTATTTCAAGCGCAATCGGTTTGCAATTGACGTGAAGTACGAAAAAGCAAGCTTAGGATAAAATTTACAGAGGAATTCCAGCGAAGTCATGGAGCAATTCGGCATTCGGAAGGGGAAGTACGACAAGGGACTGTCAAATTAGCTCTGGGTTTTCTCTACTTCCGTTCTTTACGCTGCTTGAACTTTAACTATCCAGAATTAATCCACTCTGTGCCAGACAATAAATAATTATAATTAATAATTTTATAAGATTATCTTCATTACAATTGGAGAAAAGAACACGCACCATTGTGGGACCCAAGCACGCCCAAGCTCATGAGCGGAAAGTCAGCTTGAATGTCGTTCGTGGTACCGTATCTGTGATACCTACTTTTCTTGTTTGTTTGGACGACGTGGGAGCTGCACATTCGCTTGTCAAGTTGACGGTGCGACTGTGTGGAGTAGCCCCGGCGTTAGACGTCTCAGCTCCACAAAAGAGTTTGTTAACCATGATGAAGAATATATGAAGTTTATTTTCTTTTCACTAAGGAGGCAGAGGATGGCCATATGGTTAGGTTAGTTACGCTCACCCATGCTATTGTGGTTAGCTACGTCCGGAAAGCTAAGCTTTAGGGACGTCTTTCCTTCGTGCCCACTTTGCTTCCTTCTACTCTCATACTCCTACTGATAATCTGTTATTCTATTTTCCCCATCTTCCCCGACATAGCCTACTGTTCCCATGCACGTTGACTCGTGCATGGGTTATNTTTCCTTGCCATTCTTTATGTCCCTTTTTTCTTTCTCTCTTTGAATGGCTGTGGACTTTATGGGTAAGGAAGCCTTAACTAGAAATATAATAATAAAAAGTTAGGAAAAGAAGTTAATAATTCCTTTTAGGCAAAGTTATGCAACGCTTAGGTGCATTTCAGCTGGAAGCGCTTCACGGCAATGTCTAAGCACAATATAAAGTTGAAGTTGAGGGTCTTACTTCGTGAATAATTATCGTCTTAATCACCAAAGAATATCAAATATTAAATATTAAATGGGATGAATCTTCAAGCAAGTGCCATTATCGAAGTATATATAATATAAATTCTTTATTTCAATGCGTGATAAAGTCAATAAAAAAAGCATACTCTATGTGACTTCTCCTTTGATGATGACGCTTCGGCGTCGAAACGTAGCATATAAATTTTAATTCATGGAAGTAAATGACTTTTTATTGACTTTATTATGCATTGAAATATATATATATAATATAAAACAATGTAGCTTTGGCGCCCATTTAGCTTTATTTGTTCCTTCTTTATGCTGCTGCTATCCATCTTTTGTTTGTTCTTCCTTTTCTATCCCTACTTGTTTCCTTGCGCGCTGCTTCGTGCTCGGGTTCCAGTTGCTCTTGGCATACTGTATGTGACTTCCCATGTCATCTTTTAAAACAATACCTCGTATCTAAGATGCTCTTATACTGTCTAATGAATGCAGTCAGAGTATAAAAACGAAGTTCATTTTACGTTTCAGTTCGTCAGCGCTGAACCAACCCGACCTGTTGGAGGCTGCAGACCGACTGCGGGGCGGCGGTGCCACCACCACTGAGGGTGGCAAGGTGGCGCCGTTCGGCAGGCCCAGCTGCGGGCCCCCTATGCCTGAAGCTTTGCAAAGATGGCGGCCAGATGACAGGAAACACAGAATTAATTTACGTAAGTGTATCGTGAAATTTCCCACACTCCTGAAGGCTGACCCTGGTCCCCAGGAATACAGGCTGTGCAACCCTGACGAGGTGTGAAAGAAGGCACCTTGTCTGCGTGTGTGCCAGGTAGGCAGCAACCTCTGAGAGTTGAGCATGAAAGGTCGGAAACTGCTGTCCTAGAGCCCAAAATGGGGTAGTCCGGTGGTTCCTACCCTGCCAGAATTTCAGTGAACCTCGTGTACCCCGAGGACAGCCCTATTACCTTACCACAGTGATAGTTTCATGGGGCACCATGTCTGCTGTGAGGTGAGTTTGTAAAGCAAGATATGATTTGCCTTTTTTGTTTATGCCTCTTCTGCCTGTCAGAAAGAGCCAGCTGAAGCCTTCCAGCATAAATACCGTTATAAAATATTTCTGTCGAGAGTTACAGTTGGGATCAAATGTTTGTTACATCAGGAGCTGATGTTTGTGATATGGCTGATGTTTGTGACATCAGCCATATTTACATTACGTGGGTTTAAAATAATTTTATTGTAAATTATCAACTAGTTTAAAAACTTCGCTCAACCTTTAAAGCTCTTCTGAACTACCTAGAGTCCTACACAGACGATGCTTCAACTTTGAAATTACTGATCCAACGGCGAATTGAAATGCAATTCGGGCTGCTTAGTGTTAGAGATGAATATCCTCATTGGGATTACTTTTAGATTACTTTTCTTTTCTTAGCCTGGTCACGGTTTTTTATCTGTGAACTCATTTAGTGAAAGCAATAACTCGCTCATGATGCTCAGTTGACCATTATGGTCGCCCACAAAAGGCTAGGGTAATTATGACATATATGCTGACGCTAAGTTTCAGAGCATCAAGATGTTTCTGACTGGCTTGGGATCGATTTTCTGACCTCCTAATGCTAAGCGAGTCAGCAGTCTTGACCTTCCTTCATATAACCAGAAATAAGTATAAATGAGTTCTTTTCTTTTTTCTTCTTCAAATAACCAAAGTTTCGGGGTTTGCAGCTCCCCTGCTAAGTCGGCACTCGACAGGCCGCCTCGATATCGACCCCGCAGAGCTGACGGAAGGCACCGACATGTTGGACCTGGACTCGATGCTCGGGGCCAACACCGAGGCTACGTCAGACGAGGAGGCCTCCACCTTCGACCCTGATGTTAACCTCATCAGGAAACAACTGGAAGGACTGGAAGGAATGTACTCAGAGGTGGGATGTCTTTGCTTAACTAATTTATTACTCATGTTACGATGAGTAACAATGTTACGATGTTAGCTCGGCAGCAATGTAATGAATATCTGTATCATCTGGTCCAAGAAAATTTTATCGTGGCAATAATTATGCACTGACCACTTTGAGATCAATTAAATTCAAATGAGTTCGCATTGAAATCGAGACCTCTGGTAGAAAGGCCCGTTACTACTACCACTACTCTAAAATTTTTATTCGGAGTCTTAACTTTTCATGGATCCTTTTTTTGTTCAAATAATTTTCAAAAATTATGCGTTTGTGTTTGCATTCGTGAATGGGAATTCCTTGTCATACTTCAGCATACTTGCATATTCAATCACTGTGCAGTTTAGTTTTTCACATTATATCCGAGAGAACTGCTAGGTACCTCTTTTGCATTTCGTAGCGAAATTCTCCCCCGTTTCCAAAAATGTCAACTGCATCTGGTAAATTTCAGTCCATACCATAGCAAATGCAATACCTATTTGGCCAGCAAATGTATGTTTTAGTAAAAAAAATAGTGTCTAAAAAATTAATATTTTGCCCCCTTTTTACCCGACTACTTTTTTATGAATTATGCGCTGATCTTGGTATATGAGAATGGGAATTTAGGCGTATAATTACTTCAGTATAATTGCCTGGCCATTGTACAATTTTAGGGAGAATCTGATGGCTGTAAATATTTGAATTTTTTCCAAACAACTCTGTAAGGTGTACCCTCTCAATGTTTTTTTTTACAAACTTCTCAGAGTTTCCAGTTTCACCAGGATTTAAAATAGTTTCAGTTTACGCTGTTCCACATGTGAATTCAAAGTTTCAATATGCTTCAGTAAATAAATTACGGCTGGTATGAAAATGAAACTTAGGCCCTTTTTTGCCGGAATTCTTTATCATGTTCATATTCTTTTTGATGCATTTTCTTTGGTTTCAGAATATGTTCATTAATTTCATCAGTGCCCCATTTTTCTAGTTGTTACAGCACGGTTCTGTTCTTAGTTCCTGAAATGTAGGCATTAGTCTTTGTTTCAGAGCCACATTTTCCTTCTTTTTATAGTTAATTTTATCATAGGATCAATCTCATTTTTTATATTGGCTGAATTTTAACCTTAGAGTCTGCATCTCTTCTGAACAGAGCAAATCAAACAATGTTAATGCAGTGCATTCGAGGAACGAAATTTTGATTCGGCAGAGTAGGGTTAACGACATTTTAGGTACTGAAAATTGCCTGAGCAGCAACGCCGGAACCAAAATATTGCTTCGAGATGCTAGAGTTAGCGGTAATTCAGATATATATTGAAACTAACTAGGCGGCTACATCAGAACCAAATTTTCGTTCGTTTATCAATTTCCCCGAACTTCAGGTACTGAAATTGTTGGGCGGCAACAACGGCAGGAAATCCAAATCGTCTCGGCGGCGCCTTCACGGCTCCATGTCGTCCCTGCCGTCGTCCATCGTCTCCAACTCGCGGAGTAGGGACAAGAGGAGACCTCCTGGCCTGCTGGACGACAGACTGAAGCGCAGCGCCACCCGTGATGGGGGGAAGGGCATCCAGCGGAGGTTCCAGCGGCTGGAGAGCCACGTGGTCACCCTCGCACGCAGCGTGGCGCACCTCAGCTCAGAAATGCGCTCACAGAACGCCATTATACAGGTAACTGGCGGCCTGTTATTCGTTGTACTGTTTTTTAAGCATGTCTTCTGCATGTTATTTATAAATTAAGTAATCAGTTCCATTTTCGCCATTTTTCAAGTTAGTTCTTTTCTTATTATTAACTGTTCAGAATGCGTCCTATTCATTTTACTAATATTTTTTGAGACGATACCTTACTCATGGGCCACACTGTAGTCAAGTTACTGTCAGTGCTGGTTAAGTGCAGTGATCTCGGAGTACGTATGCAGGTAGACGACACAAGGGACCTTCTCATAAGCCAGCGACCCACTTGTGTCTGCACAGCCTGACTGGTAGCCCACGTTTATTGACTGGAATGAGCGAATATCAGCCCCTGAGTTAGTAGTGATGCATATATTTACACAGCTGCCGAAACACTAGTGATTTCAGCCACCATGTGCTGCCATCCATCTTTCTCAAGAAAAAAAAAAAAAAAAGAGGACTGCTTGCTCACATGTCATCTAATTCATATCCCTGAAGCTTTTCAGGCGGGGCACGCACAAATGAGAAGGCCACCTCAAACTTTTTAGTCCTTTTACGGAGTACTTATGACACCCATCTATATTGACTCTTTTTGGTAACTAACTATCCTTGTTCCCACTCCACAGGAGATGGAGAGCATACGTAACGATATCGCAGCTTTACGTACTGCCACAATACCCCAGAACCACATCGCCACCAACCCCGTGCGCAACGGCGCAATCCACAATTCCAAGAATGCCTGGGACATTTTCAAAACTGGAGGTCCGGGCCTCAACAATCCCGAGCGGGTGAAGAAACTTACGCAATTTTTCGGCGATGAACCTCCACTTGTGCGGCTCTTCTTGCGCAAGCTCGGCTACGAGGCAAGTTTTCTTTTTTTTACTGTAATGTTACGTGCAAAAGTGTCACTGCACCATCTCCTTCTCATTTTTGGAAGCAATACCATTTTTTTTTATCGTCGGCTGTTAAAATCCATATGCTTCCATAATATTGACTAAGTTCTAGTACAACTCGTTTGAAATAAGCAGACGTGGCAGAAATAAACAGGTGAACAGTGTACCAACTAAATAACTAAATCAACCATATTTATTAGCGTTTAAACGATGCTTTGCATTTACTGGTATTGACAATGCATTTAATTTTAAACAGTTCCAGATATACATGCCACTCAAACCAGTCCTGTATGAAATAAGTATCATTTACCAGTATGGGATATGGGATATGCACTTACGCCGAATTCAAAAGTACTTATGATTGATATAAATAAACTTCCTATTCCCGTTGCAGAAATACGCCCCAATATTCGAACAAGAGAAAATAGGGATGTTGGAGTTGCCTTACTTGGACGAGGATCGATTGCTCAAGCTGGGGATCCCCTTGGGTCCACGGGTCCGCATCCTGCAGGAGGCTCAGGGTCCCATCACCACGGACGGCAACCTTAGCGTCTACGTCGTGTAAATTGTAAATTAATGTACGTATTTGTATAATTGTGTGTAGATATTTTACCTCGACTTAACTGCGTTGACACGAGTGGCAGAGTTGAATACCTTCATTTTATACCGAGGATATGTATTCAGTTATCTTTTGGTAAACTATCACAATATGACTTTCCCTCCGCGTCAATCCTTTGCAGGAACACCCTCGTTTACGGGTTCCGCTTTTGTCAACATATGTATATACTATATGTTACTTGTTTCTTCGTCTGTGAGATCGTCCATTGTAGTGGGAACGGAGACCTAAACTATTCAATATAACTAAGTAATCACAGCGTGGCACCTGTTACCCTCCCCGATTATCGAGTGTTCTAGACAAACAGCAGATGTCTATCGGATAGTAGCCCCTATTCGCCTAAAATTTTCCGATCTGGACTTATATGTATGAATCACAGGTGGAACCGTAAGCATATTTTTAACGTGCTGTTGTGTTAATGTGGCAAAAGAGTTTCTCTCTTACAAAGCCCCGTTGTGTCTAGGAACCTTGACCTAATGTATTAACTTTTTAGCCAATATGTTAGCATTCTTAATCAAACTTATTTCTTCGTGTATGAAAACATAATCTCGCGTGAAAGCTAGAAATTTGGAGCCCGTGTGATTCCATGATGAAATTCTCTCGACATATCATTGCGTGGATCCTCGGTTTCTTGAGCGTTCGCCTGGTTCTGTTCAAGCTTTGAGACAGCACGTTATGATGATGAAGGCATCACCTGAGTTATAATTTGAGTGACAGAAATGAATTTCGTCCTAAAAACCCACACTCATGAATTTTTGCCCAATGTCCAATAAATGACAGCGTAGTGCACCACATCGCAGGACTTGATTTCAAGTACTCTACTCAAGTATCATTCCCTTTTTCTAAGCATTCACTGCGCAGCTTTAAGTCTCAATTGATTTTCCTAGAACTGAAAATCCTTTTTGATGACAAATGCTTCGCCAAGAATGTTCCCATCCTACTTCAATTCTGAACTACTTCTGCCTGTCCGTGAACTTCCTCGACGGCTTAGGTTGTACCCAGAACGTGTCTTTGCTAACCCAGAAAAATCAATTTCATAGACCATGTAGGAAAATTGTTTTCATAGGCCATGTTGGAAATTATCTTCATAGACCATGTAGGAAAATTATTTTCATAGACCATGTAGGAAAATTATTTCCATAGACCATGTAGGAAAATTATTTCCATAGACCATGTAGAAAAATTATTTTCATAGACCATGTAGAAAAAGTATTTGCATAGACCATGCAGTGAACATTGCAGTTCGCTGTCCGTTCCCACGTCACAAATTTCTCAAAACGACTTCGCAATTATATTGTCACGACTCTAATGTCTGCGTAAAGACCGTATCTTTTTTTTTTTTTGCTTCGATAAGTTGCTCAAATACTTTATTATCCTGTGTTGTTGTTGTGGTTCTTGCTTATGAGTGAAACTTTTTCCGATGTAAACAATGCGTTCCTATATATAAAGTTGTGGCTAGTGAAGGAAAATCACATTACTTAACGTATCTTAGTTGGTCTCTTAATGAGGGTTCATGCTATAATCCGTTTCACTTCGTTCCTGCTTTCAAATGTTTTCTTGTTTCTTTATAAGTGACAGAAATTCGCAGAGTTTTCGTTCATTCCAAATTTTGTAGAGACCTTCAAAAACTTGACTAGCGATGTTTTCTTAAACGCAGCTGGCGTGACGGCTAACATTAAAAAAATTCCCTGGAGGACATGCAGTTGTGTGCACAAAGAAGCATGAAAACTTGCGATAATTTTGTACTACGTACAGAGAACTTGAGCCTATGATGTGAACCGGCTTTATTTAACATATGAGTTACATAAAAGTGCAGCGTACATTTACCATACATTGATTTTTCTGGAAAAGTGGCAGTCAATTGACTGACTTGTAATAACTGGCTATGATATCTATGATACCGTGCGTACGGTAATATTTTCGCCGCTTCACCACTTCCAAATACAGCGGCAACTAGAACACTTCGTGGCGTAAGACCATCACCCGCGCTGGGGGCAAATTCAACGAAGTCATTTTTGATGGTCAGCTAATCCTAGTTTCTCATATGGATGCTGTGTCGAACAAAGCTAGAGCTACGCTGGCCACCCCGTTCAGATCTCTTAATAATAACATAGGTAAAAGTGGGATGCCTCGTTTCGTGACACGATCCAACGCAGTCATTGTTTATGGCAAGCTACGACTAGTTTTTTGGTATGGGTCACATCTAGGTCAACCCACCAAACTCCCTACAAAAATTATGAAGATTGCTCAACTACTTCGATCACTTTTTGGGTGGACAGACAAATATATATATATAGGCTTTATATATATTTATGCATTTACAAATATATATACCGGTACTTAAATTTTCAACGTAAACATTATCAGCTTTCTCACTTCGTACGCGGGTGATAATAATTAATGCGGTTGTTCCTTCAGTTACAACATGGTGCGAAATTAATGTGTTTTTTAAACATTCTGTTGCCTTACAGACAATTTTTATCAAATTTTTATTTAAGTTCCGCGTACATAGACTTTTGAAAGTTAGGCTCCCATTTTAGGCTATGTAACCCATTATTCTACTATATACTCAGTCAACATCTTGCTTGCTGATTCCATGCGCGTCGACTCATGATAAGAATACCGCTGTGCATGGATTCCTTGCGTCTTTTAACATATTGACACATCCCTCATTTCTTCTTTCATTCGCTCGTCATTGTTTTTGAAGAATGTACCCAATATAATAATATAAAGTTTTTCTGAATGTTATGAACAAAGTTATCAAACGCCTTATTATGTGAAGCTTACCATTATTTTTCTGTACGACGATGTTTACCGATCTATTCCAAAGAATTATATGTGTGTGTATATATACTTTGTATAGAAGTATTTTATGTTGTACCGATATTGCAAATACATTTTCAAAAAAACTTATGCTTTTGAATTTGTACCGTTCTTTGGTGATCAATTTAAAACCTGTGAAATTAAAGTCGCATCGATTTGTTCCTTTGAATCGTAATCTGGTTTGAGATTATGCTCCAGTGTTCAGAGTCACATTAGACGTTATGACTTAATTTATATTTTTAAACAGGGTTGAGATTACTTCAGTAGCCGGTAATGTAAGATGCATAAAATAGCTCTAAAATGGTTCTGCAAGTCGATACCGTTGTCCTGCCCATCTAGATTCTGATATTATAGATCAAATCTTTTATAATCAGATAAATCGAACGCTTTCAGACCTATAATCAAACCTGATTAGGATTCAGAATTACAAAGTGGACGACACCAACAATTTTTTCCTACAGCCAAAACTAAGAAACAATGAACGAAGCCCACATCAGTTACTGACACGAAGGTTAAATGGCAGCTAACTGCTGTCACAAAAATATATATTTTTATCCAAATTATTTTCAAATATTGCTTGTGTTATTGCAGATCATATACTACTAGCGCAGCTAATCTATGTTAAATAATTAGTAGACAATGGTTAGCAAGATCCCTGTATCCTACTTTGAGAGAGGCATTTCACATTAGTTTTGTGTTCAGAAACCCTGCAGCATGACGACCGCAGATTATTCACACCAATGGACGACATATCAAAGCGATTAACAAAAAAGAAATAGGAAGTACACCTGGAAATGAAGTACTTCGTCGTGATGCTCTAATGCAAGAAATGCAGCAGTCTCTTGTTCTGAGAAAAAGCTGGTTTAGTTAAAGCTAAGGTACTGCAAAAGAGTAATAAAAGCATAATTAGCGAGCTGATTATTGCACAACTGTTTGTGTCATTTCCCGACACGATGCTCCTTTCATTAAAGGCTTTTGCTGTCTTGCGGTGCATCGTCAGCAACAGTAGCTCCTTTTAGTCAAACATTTGCCGAAGTGCTTCATTTTTATGCAGTTTCTTGCTGGCCCTCGTCTTCATCAAACTCTTCGTCTTCTACCGCCGCTTCTTGGTACTGCTGATACTCCGACACCAAGTCATTCATGTTTGATTCCGCCTCTGTAAACTCCATCTCATCCATGCCTTCGCCTGTGTACCAGTGCAAGAAGGCCTTCCTCTTGTACATGGCTGTGAACTGATCGGCAATTCTCTTGAAGATCTCTTGAATGGCAGTTGAATTGCCAATGAAGGTGGCAGCCATCTTGAGTCCTCTCGGTGGGATATCACAAACCGCAGTCTTTACGTTGTTAGGTATCCACTCCACGAAGAACGGGGAGTTTTTACTTTGGATGTTGATCATCTGCTCGTCTACGTCCTTCATGGACATGCGGCCTCTGAAAATGGCCGCCACGGTAAGGTACCTTCCGTGTCGGGGATCGCAGGCGGCCATCATGTTCTTAGCATCAAACATTTGCTGAGTCAGCTCCGGCACGTTGAGGCAGCGGTAATTGGTGGAATTTCTTGCAGTGAGAGGAGCGAACCCGGGCATAAAGAAGTGGAGACGAGGGAAGGGCACCATGTTCACCGCTAATTTCCTAAGGTCTGCATTGAGTTGCCCAGGAAACCTGAGGCAGGTGGTCACCCCCGACATGGTGAGCGAAACGAGGTGGTTGAGATCCCCGTATGTTGGGTTCTCGAGCTTGAGCGTCCGGAAACAAATATCGTAAAGAGCTTCGTTGTCGATGCAGAAGGTTTCGTCCGTGTTCTCCACAAGCTGGTGCACCGATAGCGTAGCGTTGTAGGGCTCCACGACGGTGTCTGACACTTTTGGCGACGGCACCACCGAAAACGTATTCATAATTCTGTCTGGATACTCCTCTCTGATCTTTGAGATGAGGAGAGTGCCCATGCCGGAGCCAGTACCTCCCCCCAAGGAGTGGGCGAGCTGGAACCCTTGCAGCATGTCGCAGTTTTCTGCTTCTTTGCGTACGATGTCGAGCACGGCATCCACCAGCTCGGCACCCTCGGTGTAGTGACCTTTGGCCCAGTTGTTACCAGCCCCGCTGTGACCTGGCGATATGTAAACATTGCAGTCATTAAAAGGCTATAAAACAATAAATTTTATAATAAAAACCCATATACGTTGCAGTGTATATATTTTAGGCATCAATACACTAGGTATATCGCACAATTACATTACAGCAATCACGGCTAAACTACGTAACGACAGCAACCATGGCTGAATTCCGTTCTTCAGCCATGACAGCAATAGGTTCACCGGTATTCTTAACAGTACATTATGAAAGATCATTGCGCTAGTTATATGGCCCAGATAGATACAAGACGAGGCCCTACTCAAGGAGCAGACTCGAAACATAATCAGTCTGTCCTTGAGGTCATCATTAGAAGCAATTAACTAAATGTTATGAGCAAATTTTATTTTCCACAGCAACAGAACTGCTTGAAATGCCGACAAAAGCAACCACATACGAGTCACAGTCAAGGAAATTTTCTGAGAAATTACGGAGTAACATCGCAGTTAAATTTATTCCTCTGATAATTTTATTTTGCGAATATTGGTATCCATGGGATCTGTTGCCAATGTTTGGCGTACATATTGTTGAATTCTTTCAGAACTGATGAAATAAATAAATAAATGCTTACTCATCGTCTCTTAAAATCATGCTTATACCCCCAAACAACGAACTGTGAATAAAATAATTCACGATTACGTAATTTAATACACGACCCAAAAGTGTTTTATGCAGTCACAAAAATAAATATAAGGTACGTACGCCTTCAACCCGGTATGCATATAACAACAACTTTCCTTGGCGCTATCAGCCTAGACCCAACCCAACTAATCCGTTTACGCTGCCGCGGCTCGGCTTCAGCTTGCGTACAATTCAACTGTGTGAAATACTGGTGAAAATTTCAGCCGCTACTGAAATTTTACACCATAGAAATTGCTACTGTCGCTACTAATTATGAGCATTTTCAATCCATAAAGATTAATGCTTTCAATTACAGCACGACTTTCATAGACTTCCTGCTGAGGTCACGGCCACGACGACGCAGTCGGATTAGTCGAGTTGCCTGTAGACTGCTAGCGCCCACGAAACTCCCAAGGTGGCAACGGGCTTTAGATAAGCTGGTACATGAAAATTCGGTAAGACATCAACCAGACGAGTCAGCCATTCTAAAAACCGTCAATCATCAGAGGCATAACGGAGAATTTAAATGAAATATAGCAAAAAATTGTCAGTGTTCAGCACAATGGCTACAACACTTCTCAAAGGCGCCATAGTTCTCGACCTGGAGTCGATCGCAGCCGCACTTACTCCTCTAGGACCAGTGAGCTTATATTTGCAGCACAAACCAATGCGTGTGGGTTTCCCAGTTGAAACTGCAGTCAAGTTGACTTTGCTGTTACTAGTATTTTCATTTGTAAAACCGTTGCATTGTTTATGTACTCTTCTACCAACTTATTGGTTATCCTCACTGAACACCCGCACAAATCACGGGAAGGACGAACTAACCACAACGAACGCTCCAGCTCCATTAGGTAAGGCAACCATAGCTCGTGTTATGGCAGAGATTTTAAATAGCTTATGGCTAAAATCTTGTGCATACTTTCACCAGTAATGCACAGAATGTTATGACAATTGTAAATATCCATGGATTCAACGGCACCAATATATATCATTAGTAACCAAGCACCGAAACAAACTAATTCCTCGCAGAAACCCACAGCCCGCAACATAGCACAACCTCAGCCGACAACAGTCTACGATGCAATGAGCCCTTCGGAATGGAGTCTAGACGGCCATCGATGTCCAGGTTACATATCGGGGAACACCTGCCGATGCCCGTGCTTGCGACACATCTCTCCCCTAGATTCCCCCACTTTCGCCTTTGAGGCGGCCCCATAGCACTTGCCTTATGCATCAATGTGAGCGGCGTTTACTACCTGTGATGAAAAATCACAAATGCTATAGGACCGCCGCTTACGCGAAAAGGGGCGCACTCCAGAGGAGAGACGTGTCGTAATCACGGGCATCAGCAGCTGTCGCACTACACATAAAATAGACATAACTGAGTCTTGAACAGACATAGCGGACATACGGTAAAGACCCCACGCTATCACCAATACACCCTTGCTTTCGCTTATACCCTGGTCCTGAAATCAGAATTTCCCTTTTATCATCACCAAAATTTGGCCTTCTGTGCCACTTGACATAAGTACTGTAACAGTTCCTGTAACTTTCTTGTAGATCCGTCAGCAACTTTTTGAGTTATGCTCCGACCAACACATACTGCACACAAACGGAGCAGCGGATCACAGCTAAAATTTGACCACATGTGTCTTTTAACATTTCAAACGATTCCTGCATATATCATGCAGGTTTATTCATAACTTGTTTGGTTGTGTTATTGAGCAACGTGAAAATAACCAAAGAGACAATCGGATAGAAAAAATTTGGTCAGTGGCTGTTCGTAGCATTCCCAACTAGAGCACTCTGAGACCGCATACTTCCGCAAAGCAAAGTTAAGAAAATATTCAAATTTGTTCTAAAACTATGATTTTTTTATTTCTGCACCAAATTCTGATCATTTGTACCGTTTGACAGTAATAGCAGCTCCTGTAATATGTTTGAAGATCTGCTGTAACATTTTGAGTCATGTTTTGACTGACATTTTGATATACATTGGTCAAACGGACAAACCAATCATCAGGAAAATTTGGTCATATGTGTCTCTCAACATTTCTAACAATTCCTACAAATTTCATATAAATCGATCCGTTCACAACTTTTTGAGGTATGTTGCTGACACACATAAAGCTTAACATAGAGACGAACAAACAAACAAACGGATAAACAATCACAATAAAATTGGTCATTAAATTTTCGTGAAATACCTTAAAACTCACGAATGTGTCATAAAAATCCATCCATAACTTTCTGAGTTACAGTACTAAGAACAAAGGCAGACAAACAAACGGTTGAAAGGATCTTCACCAAAAGTTAATTATCGTTTTTTTTTGTAACATACCTAACATTTTCAGTAAATTTCTTACAGATCCGTCCTTAACTTTTTGAGTTTCCTTGGTAACAGATAGATTAAAAGACAAACAGAAAGCTCCGACAAGAACATACGCGGCGGAGGAAAGAAAAAATAAATTGTAAAAATACCATTGCCATGTGCTACATAGATCCCTCGCGGCAACTCACAGCCCGTAACATATTACAACTTCATTCGACAAGATTATGACAGACACTTAGCCAAGGTCCCCTAGACATAACCTTGACTGAGCTCCAAACAAACACTGCGAGTACACACGATACTGTTATCTAGCCACCCGTGCATCAGCTTCGCGACGGCAGGCCGTAAAGAAAGAAAGAACACTATTTTAAGGCATCCTATCTTGATGCCGATATCCTAATAAAAGGTACAGTATCTTGAGATTTAATAATTCCTTACTGCTAGTACGGGAAGGAGAAGTACTGAGCTTATAGGCTTAGAATTGTGCCCATATTTTGTAGGGTATATATAGGTCATTTTTCCTCACAGTTATCACTTGTAAGTTCTCTGATGAAACCCAGGCGCCTCTTAGCATACAAGACCCTCGGTAAAATGCAATGCTCCTCTCATTGGTTACAGGAGTTCAGAAGCTCGTAGATAACGTTTTGCAGTTACAATCGTGGGGCTCGTAGACCGTGTTTCTCTTTGAATGTAGAGATGCTGCAATTTACGACCACTAAATCCTTCTCTGTTGTAACGATAGTAATTCTGTGCGCAGGATCTCACATGTTCCTCTAACTATACTGCACATTTTATTCTGCCCAGCATTTACAAACGCTACATTTTTAGCGCCTGTACGCATTTATTTCTCTGAATATTTTCAAAATCCCTTTAGACCGACCGTATATTCTTCACGCAGTCACTTTCTCCCGAGCTGTCGGCGGCTGCTTAGCAACTTCTCGGAAATCCATCACTATGCCATTGCCTGCTTCCATATACACTCGTATCTGAGCTTGGGACAAAGACAAACATGTCTGCTCGACACACCGCCACCCTTATTGTGACTGTCGAACTGGGGCTACTCCACCCTTGCTTGCTGGCACTGTCCGACCGCTCTGTGGCACACGCCCTTTGTTGGGCTAGCGTTGTTAGTTACGGTAGGTACCTAGCAGCAGGTATACTGTAGGAGTTGCTAGGTATGTACCTAGCAGCCGGCCGGCATCTGAATTGCTAGTTAGGCAGCTGTAGCAGCGAGTGTATCGGTTGCTAGTTATATATGTAGCAGCGGGTACGTGAGTGGCTAGTTACGTACCTAGCAGCGGGTACGTCAGTGGCTAGTTACGTACCTAGCAGCGGGTACGTGAGTAGTTAGTTACGTACCTAGCAGCGGGAATGTGAGGGGCTAGTTACGTACCTATAGCAGCGGGTAGCAGCAGCGTTGGATTTCTATTAAGTTCTACTAAATACCGACGTTTATACAGCAATGGGATGAATTTGAAAAATAATTAAATTATTAAACTAAGTTATTTTAAATGCAACTCAGATATACTGTGTGAACGCATCCGGAGTATCAATAAAAAAATGCAATCGGATTGAATACGATGAAATTGCTATTGAAACATGTCGATTTTGCCGATTTACTTTTCAATTTTATTTTCAACTGTTTTAGAATCTGAAAATTTGGCCGTAATTGTTACAACATGGCGTACTTTCAAAAGATCATGGAGGGAACCATGCATCAACATTTCTTATGCAGCGATGCTTAAAACTATTCATACGCTCCTCGTAGGTACGAGTATGTAGTTATATCAGACAGTGCAAGTCTCCGTCTCTACGGTAACGGCGACCTAACAGAGGAAGAAGCAAGAGACATTGAACATGTCGATAGAAATGTCGACTCCATGTACGAGGGTGTTGGGTGTAGACACACAGGATCAACGCACATGGGAACAAAAGTTGGGGAAACATGGAGAAGAACGAAATATTTATAATCAGTACGAATAGGCTGTATGAACTGTATGAAATATCTATACAGACTGACATACAAACGACATTTTTCCCGCCCAAGATCGGTGGTGAAACGGGACATCACCGAAACTAGAGATACCTACATACATACATACATAAAGACACAAACATATTTTACTAAATACAACAAGTTAAATACTCACCAAAAATATAATTTTCGGGTTTGAAGAGGTGACCATAGGCTCCTGCCTTCACGGAGTCCATGGTGCCCGGCTCGAGGTCGAACAGGATGGCTCTGGGCACGTAGTGGTGATACGAAGACGCCTCATTGAAGTATACGTTGATTCGTTCCAGCTGGAGCTCTTCGATGTCCTTGTTAGTGCCGCTGTGGATCCCCATCGCGTCCAGGCCATGTTCGTCGCTGATAATTTCCCAAAACTGAAAAAACTACGGTTTAGTAAAACCCAAAGGAACTGAACAAACAATAATACCTTGAATACTTTGGTTAAAGGTGAAGTCAACTAGAACGCACTCCCCCCCCCCCTCCCCTCCCGACTGGAAAGTCCACACGCTGTGGTTTGTGCTGCGGTTATCGGATACCTGGCCCTGAAGCAGTCTATGGCGGCAGTCGATCACGGATCGTCAAGAATTATTGCGCGATTGATTAAAGGTTCTTTTACAACGACCCGTACCCCCTATCTCCCCATCTCTGGGAAAAGTAAGTGCCACCACGGCAACTATGCTGAGACCTATCAAATGCTGAGTGCGCGTCAAGCGCTACATTAACTTTCCTGCACGGGTTGGCATTCGAACCTGCTTACTAGGGTCAGAAGAAATAAAAAATACTTGGTTCACTGGGTTAAAAGAAAACCGAAGGAAAATAGTACACCAAAGTACTTTGATTTACAGGGATCACAGGAATGAAAATAGGTCAAGTGTTCTGCATAAAACATAAGATTGTCTGAATGGTTTCTTCACCAAACAAGTCCATGTGCTGCAAAATCAATGGGAAAATAAGCTGGATTGAACCCATAAGCTCAATAATATCAGACTGCGTATGCCAATTCTCATTGAACAGCCCAATACTACCTGCACTATTCATTAACACTGTGGCCATCAGAACAGCATAGCCAACACATGGAAGAGTATCATGTACTTCTGCAGCCTAGCTATGTGAAAGACTGTCCGGATCAGTTTAGCTGAATGCATGCGATGTTCTTATGAACAAGTTTCCTAAACTAAGAGGTCGAATGCTATGTTGTGCCCTCATTAACACAGCTGTGTTCACCAAAAAGTTATTAACCGCTAACCTCTAAGTTAGTTTGCTCAGCGAATGTCATTACGCATCGCCTCTCGTGTCTGCACATTTAGTGGCAGTTGGTACTCAGAAAGCTTAGCGCTTTGGTGCTGTTTAATCGGACACAGCAACGAATTCAGACGCGGGACTGAGGAAGCTTGTGTCCATAACTATGGTGTGAACTCGCCTTTAATCTGGTAATGGATGTGTCCATCCATTGATGATTCATTTGCGGGTCCTTCAGTTTAGCGATTTACATAAGTGTCCATAATACTGACTGACCAACTATGGAGAGCATCAGTCTGACTGTCGGTTAATGTATCACTGACTGTCCACCTATACCGTCCAGTCAATCCGACTGTCGCATGGTTCACTGCGTCCAAAACTAGCAAATAAACCAAAGCTTACTGACCTCTATATTAAATCCACAAATTATGGACTTCTGCCTTTAAGTTCTGGTGCGGTATCATGGCTACCATCCGGCGGTTCGCCTTAAAGAACTGCAGATAATCCTGAGCTCAAGCTAATTGCAGTTGTTATGGCAGAGCTGGTCCTCGTGCGGGTTTTTGCGCGCACCTCCTGAGTGAACAACACCCTGGCTTGGGGGCACGTGGGGGACACACGCCATTTCCTCTCAGTTGAGTTCACGTTTTAAAAAAGCTAAGAGCACAAAAGAACTATGGAGATATGTACAATAAGAAAACACCGTCTGACATGCCTAGGGGCGGTGACACACGCTATTAAAAAGAACGAGCATCGTCATCTTTTCCTCCAAACGTTATGTTGAACTCTTGTAAACTCAGCTGTGAGATTACCAAGAAATGGCATAAAAATGTTTATAGTCAGTTCAGTTTACTCCGCAAGTGCCGTTAGTTAACTTTCGAGCATATGATTATATCTATAAAAATTTATAACTCAAAATTCTTTGCAAGCGTGTGCTATTTGTATGGGTACATCAACACATTCGGATGAAAATATGACAGTACTCGCTCTTTTAACTAGCGTGTGGCATCGGCATGAGAATATTTATAGACAATATCGCCTGTTGTTGTGAAATACGTCGGCGAGAGGGTTTTCATGTGAAAAAAATTACTCAAGCATTTTCTTTTTTAGCGAATTTTTACATTAAATTAATAAAGTTCTTGAAAAGATTAGGTAGTTAATAAATTACTTAGCCCATTTTTTGTTAGGATACTAGATGAAAATTTTTAATAACAGCTATAGGCCAAGAGCCATGGTTACAATCTTAACTAACTGCTTAAATCTCTTTAGATTTCCCTGTACAGAGTTCCACCAGCAGTAACAATAACAGTTCGAAATCTGTTCAAATACATTTTCTTCAAATGTACTCGAGTCTGAGGCATCACCAGCATCCATCAAGCTCCACGCTCATCAAGCCGTGCGATGCGACACGATGTGTCAGGCCGTGGGGAACAAAGTAATACGAATTGTCGTTCAAGACAAGATTGCCTTCTAGAGAAGAAAGCCCCGCCCTAGGAACATGATTCATACATGTTACTGCGCATCGATACCGCAGGGTGACAGAAAACTGGCCTCGGCCTCCTGTCAATAGCCTTAGATGGAGATCTTCTGCTATACTGGGACCACAACCTGCCTGCCGTACGCTGCTATTATGGGACCTTTAAGTATTTTAACGCTCAAAGCTTAGAAAATACTTTCCGGATAAGGGGTTAAACCTTATCCCTAGTATCGCGATTTATTATCGTTGAGCGTAACATGAATTTGAGTGTTCAATTTTGAATGAAAAATTTTTTACTTGTCCTCTGAAAGTAATAATAATATACAGATATTTTTGCAATGCATTTATGACACAATTTCCACATTTTTAAACAGCTAGATCAGTCGTGCTTGCTGTACACTTTTCTAAACGTTAGAAATTATCAATCATATATTTGTATGAGAAGAGAAATATACTCGTAATTCAGGCAAGACAAAGTTAATTGCAGAAATAATCGAAGTTTTCTTCTTCAACATAGAAATGTATATAAGTGTGTTGTGAAATATAAATACTATAATTATAGAATATATGTATGGCTTACGTTTGCCCTCTGTGTATCAGATATCTCCCTAACAGAATTCTTGGCCTCTCTAGCAGGCAAAATCGTTAATTCGTCTTGGGAGGCCAAAAATTCTTCTCTCGGATTATGTTTTTGATTTCCTTATTTCAACAAAATAAAACAGGAGCAGGAAAGGCTACTGGTTCACTTAACAACAATGTGATACATTATAAATATGCCAGATGAGTATTTAGCAGTAGGGAAAAAATACTTTCTGTCCTGCCCTGAATGAAATATATCGAGAAAAATTAAAACCAGAAATGAAAACGTCTTGGTGAACTCAAACCAGAGGTGCTCTCCGGTACCAGAAGTTCAATACTAAAATATACACTAGCCAGACGGGCACAGAATTTCTAATTGCCACAGGATGAACTACAACCATTGTAAATTCTGTTGCCGTTGGAAACAATTGAGAATTCCAAAAAAAAAAACGCTGAGGGGTACCTTGAAGTTTCTTTCGGAAAAGTCTTGAAAACTCTGAGTCTTCAGAACCTGTCCAAAATTGCACAGAAAAAAAAGAATTTTTTATACTGAGGCACCGATGCAACCGAATTCCCGTTCTATATTACAAAGACAAAAGTATAATTCATCCAAAAATTAGTCGGCAAAAAGGGGCAAATTATATTTTTTATAAACGCGAAATTTTTTAACTAAAATGCTAAACAGGCATTGAATTGTCAAGTGCTATAACATAGCACTGACATTGGAAGCGGTTGAGAATTTTGTAAATAGACGCTAAGAATATACATTGCAGTTATTTTCGGAATGATTCAAGTTTTCAGATCATCCTAACAATTCAAAGAAAAAATGGGGCTATTGCAATCCTACAGAAAGACGCTGAACACAGTGAAAAGTATTCAGCAAAAAAAAGGGGCGAAATTTTCGTCAATATAGGTCAAAAATCGATAATTTACATTCAATTTCACGGATACCTATATTACCTATAAATACCTAAATACCTATAAATGATCGTGAGAAACTTTTGTTGTCTAATGAATATAAGGTTCATGCTGNAAAGGGCGAAATTTTCGTCAATATAGGTCAAAAATCGATAATTTACATTCAATTTCACGGATACCTATATTACCTATAAATACCTAAATACCTATAAATGATCGTGAGAAACTTTTGTTGTCTAATGAATATAAGGTTCGTTCTGGTAAATGCATTCGTTGTCTTACCAAAAACAGTTTTATTTGAAGACCGAATGTTAACTAGAAAATATTTTACTTAATTTTACTGAAATAACCTAAAGGTTCATTCACAGAAAGTGGAGTAAAAATGATGTACTCCATGGTGTGAGTTCAATACATTTTATAGAATTCTGCATATATCGCTCTAGTATACGATCAACACAAGCATCATGTTTACTTTTGTCAGAGGTTCACTGCCGAACTACTGTACATGGACCAAATGCATTTGCATTAACACTCTCTTTGGTTACCCCGACAAAGAATCGAAAAAAACATACATGAATCTCTTTTTCTTTTTAGGCTGCAAAAAAATTAATTTCAAAACATAACAAAGAGAAAGCGTGCTTATATTATGACAACCTTGATTTATATTTACTTCGAACATTCTAACCAAACTTCGGTCGCACACGTGCTTCATTTGTTTTCTCCTCTTCACACAATATCCTGCTGTGTTTACAGTACCTCATATGCTGGAACTGGCCGCCTCTCGCAGACCAACTCAGTGGATAAAAGCTACAAGAGCGTCTTGCAATCAGACCACTCTGCCATATAGGGTCGCACTCCAGCCAGAGGATCACCGTACATGGGCCTGTGGAGCGTAGGGCGTGTCCCCATTGGGTGCTAGGCGCACTCTGCACTGCGTTGCGATGTTACGATACAACTTGCAGTTAATTTCTAAGCGCTCTGTGAAGACCTCATTGCGCCATAGCGAATATGGAGACAGTTTGGCTCGTGCTGACCAGGGGTCACTCGTACGTTAATATTATTTCTTCACGGTAGATTGATTTCAATGCAACAACCACGAGTAAAATATTCTTTCTAAACACCGAGCAGCTACAACTAATGCAGATAACGTCTGTGCTGCCCAGTGTTGAATTGTACGTTTAATATTATTCCTTTACGGTAGTTTGATTTCAGTGTAACAAGCGCGAGTAGGTAAAATATTTCTTCGAATTATGGGCAACTACTGCAAGTATGGATTTGGCTTGTGGATTTCGCCCGATCTCCGGGAGCACTAACAACTAAGATGCTATGCGCTCACCAAGAGTCAATCACACTTTATATAAATGTCAATTTCAATGTAGCAAGTAGACAAAATATTGTCTTTGATCATGAGGCCTTTCAGCAAATTTGGAGAGGGTGCAGGGGTCAGTTGTACGTGGTTCGAATCTTGTTTCGGAGGTGGGAGGCAATATGTATAGGAAAATATATTTACAGTCACAGGGAGCAATAAAAAATGTGTTCATAGTTTGTGCCGACTAGGGGTCAATTATTCAATATACGTGGCTTTATTTCTTCACGGTACACTGTTTTCATTAAGTAAACTAGAGCACTCCGCCAAGTAAGGCAACGATAACAAAAAATTCAAATTGGCTCTGAAACCATGATTTTTTTATATCAACTCCAAAATCTAATCATTTGCGCCTTTTTATAGTATCTACCGGTTCTACAATTTTTTTTAAGATACTTTCATAACTTTTTGAGTTATGCTGCTAACATACATAAGTTAAACATACGAACGAACTAACCGATCTGCACCAAAATTTCATCATTCATGTTTTTTAACAATACTAACAACTGCTGCAAATTTCATAAAGATCCATTTAAAACTTTTTAAGTTATTGAGCTACCAAACACAAAATCAAACACAGCAACAAACATACGAACGAACAGATCATCACAAAAATTTTGTCATTTACTCTTTGTAATATACCTAACAACTCATGTAAATTTCATAAAAACCCGTCCATAACTTTTTGAGTTATGGCATTCAGAAAAATGAGGCAGACAAACAAACAAACGGATGGACGGATCTTCACCAAAAGTTAATCATCTCCTCCTCCTAACATACTTAACAATTCCTGTCAATTTCGTCAAAATCCGTCCGTAGTTTTTTGAGTTACCTTGGTGACAGACAGACAAACCCGATGGAAACATAACCTCCTTGGCGGACGTAAATATTTCTTCAACCTTTGAATTTCTTTGGAAACAGCGCTGGACATATTGTGCACATTTGCGTACAGAAGTTCCGTTCCTATGCTCGTAATCAGCGAAAGATCCAGCAGTGAGTTATCACGTTGATAATACTAAATCCGTCCGTCCCTTTATCATTGCAACTGTTGAATGATATCATTGCAAGAGGAGCAACACTGCTGACGGTTTTAATTTGTTTGTACGAGGAGTGAGTAGCAGATTATGTTACTGCAATTTCATAAAAGTTCACATTTATAATTCAACGCATCTTTTAATTTCGAGGCATTTGAGCTAATGTTGCTGGGCTACGCGTCATCTGTCCAGGAGCAGCTATGCGTAACTCTACGCTGATATAATACACTGATTGCACTGCTCTATAAGCAGTTTTCTACAGTTATTCTTTCAACTGTATTTTTTTTCTGTGACTCCAAAGTTATTAATCGGGGCCGATTCTTTAGCCATCCCGTGCTGTGGCTCGTAGTTCGCCTGTGTTACTCCTGCAGCTGGCCCGAGGCACTGGAAGCTTTTAGTGACGTTTTACACAAAGCTGTTTCTTCGAGAATGAAATTACGAGCATGTAAAACTCTAAAGCTGTTAATCAAATTTCGTTCCCATATCTAAAGTCAGTTTTAAATTTTGAGTTAGTAGCGATTTATTAAGTTCGCAGAAAGTGAGAAAAATGAATGTTTTACACCAGTGTCGTACAGGCATCGGCTCACTTTAATACCATGGAACGTATTATCCAGACTAATTTTAGCAGGGCAAGTCAGAGCAACCGTATTGTTTGCAACTGGGTATTACAAGTACTAAGAGGCTTATATTATTGTATATTAATTTATTGGATCCCAATGAGTAGTATAGTTGAACACTGCACAGTTCTGGACCGTGTGCGTGAAACAATGCCTAATACGGTAAATGTTCAAGTTGCGTAGTACAGCCGAGCCGGCCTCAGGCGTATACTTAGATATAGTTGACATGGGATTATATGCACTACAACTAAATACAGTATATACATACAGTGTACACACATCATATAACTATCTCTATACCTATAAAACTCTGATAGTCGTGCTTGCTTGTCTGTAACCGCGCTCATCATCTTCACTATTTTACGGAAGGAAAACTGAAAATTTTGAATAATTTTTAGGAAATGATATGTTTTTAGTGACTCAATAGGTCACGGGCAGTCAAGCATATTTTTATATATATCATGCTGCCTACTGCATTGATACAGCTGTGAATTCAATGCAAAAATGAGATAATTTCTACAACACAACATCGATACTTCGATATTGCAAAGTTAGAAAAAATACAGTAAGTTTCATCCATAAAATGGAAAAAATTTTGAAAAGTCCTGGTCAGCATATGAAAGTCTTAGCCCAAGCCCCCTCATAGTATACCTGACTAGACTGTGACTCATTGGTTGACTCAAGACACAGACTGGGTGGTGACAGGACAGCCCGACAGCTAACTTATGGTCACACCATGTCGGCAAAGAGGAAGAACTCAACTTTGGCCTTTGTAGTACAATATCGTGATCCAATATAGGCATGTTTGGAGACAAGCGATATTTTCTGAGTTGTTTTGTGCAATGGAGCCGCTTACTTTAGGCAGCAAGACAGGGTGGAACGTGCGAGCTCTAATACACACGCGTATTCTACCATAAAAGCTTAATGTTTGTCAATATACTTAAGTAAGGAAAGCCACGTATTACCTCCTAACGACGGGGCCTTGATTCGAACTTGAGTATGACTACACAATAACGTGACAAAATCATTCTATGAGCTGGGATAGTCATTTATTCGCGTATCTACATAACGTCAGCCTAATTATTATGAACAGGTCACAAAGAGGCTTTACAGAGTCTGCAGCGGGTACGACAGAGAAGGCCAATTTTCATGACGCAATCTTTTCAGCACCGAAAGTGGTTAATGTACAGACGTCAAATTGTCGCAGAAAAAACTACCTTCAAGGTACTCTAGTTTTACAGTTGGTACTATGTCTATCACAGGAGACCGTCTATAGAGCAAGCAATATAACTTAGAGGAAGAATTGACGTTACAAGAAAGCAGAGTACCCCAGCCCGTGACCCACCAAGTCTTAATTGGCACACGGACACGGTGAAAACTATTTACACTCGTAAATACTCCACAGGCAGCAATAAATTATCCTATCTAACTACAGAGCACACACGGATCTCTTTGTTCCATTTTACTAAATGAATACGAAACATGTAGCATCAAGAACTAAGAAATTTAGTTATGGTGTGCAATAATTAATACGGAGAACGAGTTTTTGTTATCCTAAAAACCAAAATGTTTCTGCCTGAGGTTTTTTTTTTTTTTGTTCCATGAATGAGGAAGTTATTTTTAAGTGCTCACTGGCAAGTAAAAATTACCACGGTATTCAATAAAAGGATAGGTACTTATCTGTGTATTGGCAAACATTCCTTTTGAGCAGCTTGGCCGCTTCGTAAAATCCACATGCAGCAGTCCCGCTCGCCGGAAGCTCGAAAGAGTTCGTTTATCTCTTGACTTTGGTAGATCATAGCAGAAAAATTCTCTTCAGAAATTTCACCCTGCGACAGTTATCCCACCTCCCAAAATTATGAAAATATTTTCACATTCAATTTTTATATATATGAGCTAAATGAAGGTATATAAAGCTACTGCGTAGATAAGTCGGACATCAGGTTTCCATGATATAAGAAAATGTGGAATAAATTTCGGGTTATAAGCTTTGATTCAACCGCGTCAGATGAAATATAAAGACTACAAAATTTGTTTCAGGTCTACAAAATTCCGTTTTGACTTTCGAACCCATTGCATAAGCCTACTTAAAAGGAGACAGGCTACTAGTACGACAAAGCACAGTCTCTCAATCACAGCAGTCAGTCTTTAGTGGCTTGACACTAACTGATATAAGCAAGCTTGTTTCTTGAAAAATTGTTGCTTGATCACCATCAAATGATAATTATTCAAACTAAAATCTAGTGCCCTTCATAAGGAACAATAACAGGACACGTTTATCAACGGTATACTTAGACAACGATTCTAAATCATTGCAATTTTCCTGTCTCCTAAAATTTCGACAATGTTTTGAAAAGCCTGGCCATAAACTTCAACAACTTATTTCTCCTTTTGGAATTAGACATAGATTTGTTGATTTTGTGGAACAAAAGTACTTTCTATGGAAATTAAATAATTACTCTTCTCACAGCAAGTAGAACTTTATTCTGCTGTTCTGTTTTTATGCATATTCTGCAATAACTTACGCGTAATTAACTTTTCAGCTTCGTGAACTTAGCATCCCAAGCACCTCCAAAGAGTCACGGATATGTTATAAACCTACGTACTTCAAACCGCTTGTAAGCGTTGCACCAACTTGTCACTCTTAATTATAAAAATTTAGCAGTACATATTATCAAAACCGGATTTGCATTCTGGAAACTTATCGTCTATGTTTTCTTTACATGCTGTGAAGAAGTAGGAGTGGTAGTTAGTAGCAATGGGTTACTAGTGCTTCAGCAACTTGGCCAACATCGGCCTATACGTCTCGAAATAACCGTTTTTTCTGCAGGAATATCCGAGGCAGAAAGGAATTCTCTACGTTTCATACTTCCAAGGGTCGGTCTGCTAATGAGTGACTTTTAGCAGAAGCTGTTGCATCTGCTGGCAGTTCCTGCTGATAAGGGCCTGTACACACGCTAGTCAAAACAACGAGTTTCGTCATCTTCTCATCCGAATGCACTGCAGGATGTGTCCATTTAAATAGAACACACTTGCAAAGGGTTTTGAGTTATTGTTCCCTCCAAGTTTGAAGAGATATACAAAACTTAACTAACGGCACTTGCTGGGCAAACTGAACTGATAACTAACATTTTTACCACGGCTCAATGAAACGTTTGGGCGATAGCTGAAGATACTCGTTCATTTCGCTAGCGAGTGTGCCAGGGTACCCTGTAAGGCTGACTAGGTAGGTTATTTTCTTCCTTACTGAACGCCTCGTTTTACCGGCAGACACAGAAAAATATCCCTTATTTACCACTAAACTGGTGAGCTCGAAATACAGATTAGGATTGAAAATGACTTAACATCGACTAAGCCAAATCGAAAGCACTCGGGAATTGTCTCAAACTGGATTACGATTCGAAATGGCAAATCAAGAAGTTTTAACTCCTTACCTTGGAGCCGATCTGGTTTCCGCACTGGCCCGCTTGTAGGTGCAACACTTCCCTCATTGTGTGCAGTGGATGCCGCGCTCGAGCTTCCTAAAACAGATAAGTAGCGCCTGACACCTGGAACCCTGTCAAGAAACAGTAATTACTGCACTTCTTTGTAGTACAGAAAGTTGGGAAAGGATGCTTTTCATCAATCAAAAAATAACTCATACAGGTTGGAAATAAAAATAATTGCAGTTATTTGTTATTTTTTTCTTTCCTTATTCATCCATTTCGTCTTTTGGACGACGGGGTTTCAAATCACTGCGAGTCGATAAAAGTTGCCAAGTCCAACGACAGTATTTCTAAATTTGTTCAATTTCCTGAATTTGTTCAAAAAACAATAAATAAATTTCCTGTGCCAACATATATGCGTGCATCATGAGGTTTAAAGTATTTAATTCAGTACATCATCGTAAAGAAGTTATTTTAGCAGTTTCAGTAAATGCTACAACGGAAAAAAAATTCCAGTGAACGAAAATTGGAATTTTGTTATAACTCCGTATGCAATAAATTTGATATCTCATCTACATTATACTCCACACATTCTGTTAAACAGTTTGTTAAAAAGTTATTGATTGAATCATATAACTGTGAGTTAGTGACACAACGTATTGTGTGAGTCAAAAGCTTCGTGCTCTCTGTTAGTCCCAGTCAATCGTTTCAGCAATGTACACCTATCAACCTCCTCCTCTGAACGTCTGAAGCGCTCTAAGCTTGGAAGAAGAACTTCTCCTCCTCTTCCAAGGCTGCGATCCAGCAGCCAAGAAAATTTGGCTCCAGAGTACGTGGTCTTGAAGATCCTCTCATGGGCTACTGATGGCGAAACTAACGACCTTGCTCTCAATCATGCACTCGTCGGCCACCAGCTGGCTACGTTGCACATTGTAGCTGTAGAGACACACATACTCCGATCATGTACTAGGAGCATATTTATATAGACTGATATACACGAATTAATTGAAATAACCAGCAAATGCATAATGAACCGTGCAAAATGTAGGTTACTGCAATCAAACAGTTGTATATGAATTGAGGATGTATCGGAATTTTACAGTATATTCAATTCAAACTTTATCATTAGCTTTAGTACCTATCATTATGTATGGTACGCTAAGCCTTTTAGCCTCAGCAACGGTTTTTCAAAAGAGGAAAATGTCATAGTTTTGTCACTACTATATTGCTTATAACTTCGAATATAAGATTAATGTATCTGAAATATTTATTTTTAATATAAGGTATTTTTCGATAGATTCATTGACAGTTCCTGTTAAGGGTTACTTACACACCCACTGACGAGTGTCATTGATCCCTCCTAATGAATGATGGACTAAAATAATAGTAATAAAATCATTTATTTTCTCATAAGGTACTGTGGCCAACCAACGAAGTCAATATATAAAGCAAGAAAACTAACAAAAAGTTGATGCAGATTTAAAAAAATTTCCAGTGTACAAACATATGGGAACGTAGCACATGAACTTGAATCTAAGCAAAATACCAATAACTGTGAATTACAATCATTCAGCAGCTACCAGAGGGCGCTATGGTGTGTTGAAAAAACATCAAGTTCCACCATTTTACCGGTGCTACATTACGTTCACGCTCTGTTCAGGCGTTCATCTCGATGAGTAACCCAGCTAGCGCAACTCACAGCATGACTCATGCAATGTTGTGGCCATCAGATAAATAAACCACTGAGTAAAGTCAAGAAAATAAGGTGAGACCGTCAACCTCGGAGTAGAGCACATGACGTGGCATCACTTTATATAGTAAAGTGGATCGCTGCTGCATAGGTCACATGCGATATCAAGTGCAGATTTAACATAGAAGACAGTAACACTTGCTGAGGATACGCCTGTTCTGTATTTGTTTATTCTGTCACTGCATTTTTAAAGACGATATGAAATATCGAAAAATGTATTTTAAATACAAGTCTAGAGGTTTACTAATATCATTTGAAAGTTTATTCACTTTTTTCTATCGTGAAGTGTGTCTAGATTATTTCCGCCGACCAGATTTACTTGCCTACTGTGTTGAAGACAAAAATACTTCCAAATTCATCCCCGTATTTTTTCTCCCTTCTTTGACAGGATGTAGAATAACGCGAAGGCTAAGTAAAATGTGACCCAAGCATTATAAGGGTAAAGTAAGATTCATCAGGGATTTTTCTGAAACGGCTGCATTGACCAAACTTCCGTAGCAATCCTACTGTGAGATATCTAGAGTGTCCGGACAAAGTCCAGGTGACGTAATTCACGAGGCCTCACGGCTGTTGGGTTGAAGCTTGGGCCCAAAATGAATGCAAGCAGTGAAATTATTTCCACAATGCATCCACTCTTCAACCATTATTGTATCCGCCATTCTATCCAACTGAGATTCAAAAAATTTTTTGATCACCAAAATTACAACTGGTTTACGAACATTTTGATAAATGTGAACCTCTGTACTCCCCAATGGCAGAAACAATGAAAATTGTTTAAAGGTTGTAACGTCACTAAATTGTTTAAAGGGTGTAACGTCACTAAATGCGGTGTTGACGGCCGTGCTACTGCATACAGCGAGCAATTGTTTTATTTTTTTTCCTCTGCCTCACAATTCTTTGGCGGTATTTTTTTTACTGCCGTTCCAGAAATTTTTTGCCAAAAAATACTTGCAAAATTAATAATTACAATCAAAACTACGCATCGAATGTACACAACACTCTACACGGAGAGCACCAATGTCCCAAAATCAGCACGTCTTCCTGTGCATTGACGGGAAATACCTGCCTTGACACGCCCCCGCAGTGTGGGTATTGCACGGTTTTCTATTGGCGCACGCAGAGACGTATTTGTCCATGTAACCCTCGACTCTTACGAGAGATGCTGACTTACGCAGAAGTCGAGAGTTGCAGGTATTGGGACAATATGTCCCACAGTGCAGAATTCCGCAACTGTAGATGCAACAAGTTTACAGATAGAAAAAACTTTTGCCACGGTAGCAGCAGACCTTACATGCTGCACAGTTATGCTGAGGGTCCCGGGAACGATCCCTAGGCCAGGTGAGCAGCCTTTGTCATGGCGCTTGACGAGCTGAATCAGCAAATTTGCGTGATGCGTATGGCTGCTGTAGGGGTAATTACCTTAAGGGCCGGCTACACTATGCAATTTTTCGTGCAACTGCTTGCAACCGCCTGCAATAAACTTGCATGCAACCCAATTGCACGCGGTTGCAAGAGAACCGATCATGTTG
>LQNS02278163.1:2751737-2763393 GCA_001587735.2 Parhyale hawaiensis
AGTTGCAGCCGCGCGACGGCGCGAGGCTAGGACAGTGTAGTCTGCTGTGCAATAAATGTTGCACATGCAATCAAATTGCATTCAGTTGCACGCAATAAAACTTGCATAGTGTAGCCCCGGCTTTAGGGTAAGGGGGTGGCGGGACGTTGAACCTTCCGGTAAATGCGCCATAGTTCTAAGCGACAAGTCGTCGGCTGCAGCTGTACTTTCTCCTCTCGGGCCAGGCGGCTTTTATCTGCCGCATGAACCAGTGCGTGTGGATTTCTCACTGGAGGGTACAGTCTCAGTTGACTTTACCATTTACTTTACGGATCTAGCTTAGGCATGTAACTTAGGGAACCCTGGGGTCGTCACTCCCCATAACATAGGATGGAACCAAGCCGCTGAAAAATAGGACATGTACTTGGAACAAGACTTCGAAACATCACTGCATGTTGGCCTCTTTTGGTGGCCGCCACAAGGTTCTACGCCGACAACGAGGGAATCACTACGGAAATGACGGTTTTCGGAAACTTGTTCTACACCGAGAAAACTGTTGTCCCTAAGCCAGCTCGTTTTCCAGAGCACTGCCACTAAACACCTACCTAGTCGTGCTCGTGCAGCGCGAAAACAGCGTTTCTCGTCCCGTACGAGCACACCAAAGCAGGCATTTCTCACCAGTGCACGAGAAATCCCGCTGGCTTGAGGACGACACTTTTCTGGATGTACCACAACATGCTGGTACCAGGGTACTTAAGTGTACTACAAGGCATTACCTTCGGTGCGCGGTACACGACCTGTTGATAGCGGGTCAATCAGTAACGGTCACGGATGTAAAAGTATCTTCAAGAGAGGCCCACGTATCACTGAAAAAAAGTCTTTTCCGAAAACAATCACCCATTCGCGTGAACCGGCAATAAATATTTGCCTTGGTGTGCTTCTACCACACGGAAATATTTTCCGTGCTGTGAAAGCACACCTACGCAATTGTAACCCGTCGCTGTTCAACAGTGCGCGCTAGTTTAGAGACAGCACTTTTTTAAGCACAAGACAGTGAGGTTTCTGACCCCACAATCCTTCATGCATCCTGTCGGCGTTAAATGGCATTAAAAGAGTCGGCTTGAGGTCCATCCTATGTCCCATGAAGTGAATGTGCGCCGTAATTTTGAGGAGAGTTATTATTATTTTGCCATCGAATGGCAGAGCGAATTCGAGTAAATATAAGTTCAAATTGTTTGACTATTTTAGATCTTCAGTCAGGAGCGTTGGCTTCGCCACACCAACTCGTTACCCCAGAGCGATTGCTCACAGAACGGCCGAATGCTCGATTCTGCCATCAAAATAGGGCTTTTGCTTTGCTTTAACGTAATCAGGTTGCTACTAACTGCTGCAACACAGCTCAAAGTGGCGATGCCAGCACTTCTGCTAGCAATTTCGGACGATTAAGACCCTTTAGGCGCGGCTGGGCCCGACTTTGCACGACCAATCGATGACCCTTTCTTTCTGTTCCTTTCTTTCTATTGTTAGTTTAATCCTCTTTCGTTGCAGCGCACGTTGCAACCTAGAGAAGGAACAAAAAAACAGCGTGCATAATACCGGGTCCACACTATACATTCGTAAGAACAACATGACACCATTATGTGCAGCTCGCATGTCGTTTATGCTACCGTATCTTTGCTACCAAGTTTAAAAATAAGTACCTGTTTCAGGATGACGAGTGCGCTGCCCATCCTCGCTCTAATTTTTCCCCGCGAATGCATGTGTAGCCTCGGCATAAGACCATCCGAACCTAATCCGAAGAACTTCAAAGAAATTAAAATTATGATAAGTGGACATGAAATAAAGAGGTCCCGAATGCCTAAATGACGCTAAGAATCTCGAGTTCATTCTCAGCAAGAAATAAGATACATTCGCACTAAGATATTTTTTTAGGAAAATGATAAAAAAAATGAATTTTTGCAACTGTATTAGCACATAACTTACACCCAGCGCTCAGTCTGGGATGAACAACATGCGCTCACAGTTGAGCAAACTGAAAATTCAATGCGTCACTCCTCCGACACCACCGCTTCCTGACGTCACGTAACATCCCAGCGCATATTAGATTAGATCAATAGTTTGGTTTGCTAGAGCAGCGACTCTTAGCGGCATCGTGCCGAAGGTCAAATATTTTGTCCCAGCATTTCTGCCAGAACTCACGTAAGTTAAGTGCCTCAAATTTTGTCAGGTGCACCACTTCTGACAGGAAATAAGGCGTAAAGCATCTCCAACCCTGCAGGGCTCGCCAAACTCGCTCGGCTGCACTCATTCACTCAGTCATGCGACACAGAGCAAGAAACAAAAAATGAAATGAGAAGAAGACCGAAGAAGGAAGCACCCGTGCGGTGGGCCCCTTCCGTGTCACGGAAGGGGCCCACCGCACGGGTGCTCCCCACACGGGAGCAGATAGAAGTCCCATGGCATGGGTCGCTTACCACCATTCGGCGGCTCACCTCACGGAACAGATGGGAAAATATGGAGAACCTACCTAACTTTACAAAACTAACTTCGTCAGCAGGTACTGCGGCCAACTGCTACATCTCCTGCGGAAAAGGTACTCAGGTTTGCCCCTGGATTCGTAAAGCCCATATATATCCTGGCAGGGGAAGAGCCTGCCAGAATATACCCGTGAGGGCTATTTTTTTAAAGCAATAACCCATTACGATACCGCTAACTTTATGCAGAACTGCCGCCAGAAGTACCCAGCATTCTGGGGGTTTTGAAGCCATCATGCTCCGTAAGCAGGACGGTACAGCAAAATTTGAGAAGAAAAAATTGTAGACAGTTAATGGAAGAAAGCTGCTACACTGGCGGGTGCAACGATATTGGTAAAGGCTATACTATCTTGAAAGAAAAAAACTGCTGTACACGAGCAAGTGAAATCAGCCTATATGTGATGATAAAAGAAAGCTTTTGTAAAATGAATTACACCCTAGCTTACAAAGTTGACGATTTCCACAACTATCGGCTACAAAGCGCACAAATTCATTTCGTCCGAACAATACTTTTAGTGGTAAAGAAGTTTGCCAGTGTAGGGATTATAGCCGCCGTGCGCCACTCGTAAACATTTTATCTCTGTATTTTTGGTGGAAGGTCAAAAGCGCACAGCGAAATCAATTACGTGAGCTCTGTCTCTCAAAATTTTGGTCAGTGCGCCACTACTGGCCGGGATACAGAACGCAAAGCATCCTAAAAAGACAGTCATGAAATGGAAACACGGAAGAAAGAGACACTCGTGTGGACAGCCCCTCCACACGAGAGCAGCTTAGGAGTCCCGTGGAATGGGTCGCTGAGCATTGTCTGCGGCCCACCTCACAGAACAGAGAATAAGTAGAGATGACCTACCTGATTTTAGAAACTAAAAATATCAGGATAAGAAGAATAAGTAGTTGCAGAAGTAGAAGGATTACTAACGCAGTAACACTAGGTTTATCGCACCATATTCTCAGTTATTTTTTTCTCGTTTTTTTAAGAAAGTTTCAAGTTTGATGCGAACTCAGGAAAGTTTTACTGGTCTCCAAAGTGGGAAGTGCGCTACTGTTGGCAGGAAACAAGGCGCAATGCATCTCTAGCCCTATACTGCACGGCTGCTTGCTCAGCCACGTTACACAAAGTAAAGAGACGAAAAAAGAAGAAGACAGGAGAAAGAAATACTCGAATAAAGGGTCACTACCATGGTCCCCCACAAGGGAGAAGGTAGGAGTCCCATGGATGGGATGACTTGCTTGCCACCATTCCGCAGCTCACCTCGTGGAACAGATGGGAGAAGTATAGAGAACCTATTTTTCTCTAAAACAAACTTCATTAGCAGGAATTGCGGCCAGCTGCAACGTCTCCTGCGGAAAAGGCACTCAAGACAGCCCCTGGGTGAGTGATGCCCATAAATATTCCGATAGAGATGACATCCGCCAGAATATCCCCCTGAGGGGTTACTATATGCCACGCCAACTGCCAGGATACTGCCGACTTAACTGACTTCATGTGACGATTTCACCATGCATAACTTGAATAACCTGCATAGATTACTACACCCATCATCAATACTTTTTTGCATAATTTATTATGCTTACTTAGGTCCAAGGTACCATAGATACAAAGGGAATCTGGACTAGCAGCCCGTAAGCCCCGACATCATTACATCACTGAGTAGGACCATGCGCTACAACCACCATTACCAGCTTCACTCCTAACATCAACATGGCAATGTCAAAATTACTGTGATGACAGAAATTTTACTTACATCCTACTAACATAATGGCATTAGCTCATAGAGGGCCGGGGCTTAAGTTCCGGTGTCTCTTTGGGAATGGGCCTCTTGGTTCGTCTACTGCCGCCTATCTAATCTAATTACTGTAGTTGAATACATGAATTGAGAGAACAACATACAAACGCAGTAACTCGTACAGTCGAGAATTACTTACTGAATTGAGATTCATACAATTGCCGAGACGAAAATATGAGTAAAATGTTTTCTGCAAGTCACGGCTGCAAAGAACATAGTAACCAACATTAATGCTGTGGACACTGAACCTTAAAATTAGACAAGAAAAAATTAATAACAAAGTCTAGTGTTACTATTTACATCACAGAGTGCAATAGTCCTATGCTAGAATAAGGCCAATAGCGTATAGAAACTTTCTACTTAACTGAACAGCAGAATAGGAACTGACACCGCCAAGTACAACGGTCGATCTGCCGACCATTTATTCAACTAAGCAAATTTTTGGGCAAATTTTCTAGCCAGGCACAGTTACACCCCCGCAGTTGCAGGAAACAACACGGCCTCTGGCTCCTCCATTAGAGATATCCAGATGATGGTAGTGGTAAGGATGCGCCACCTATATATATGTCGCACATGACATTTCAAAAATTGTGATTTCGACAGGGTTACTAGCGAGGCGATACTAGTCGCATCGCGTCGGATTCTCGACGATTTATTCCCAGCCTTCCTGCTGGAAGGTCTCAAATCCTCTGCTAACTCAGAGGAGTTTTATTGGTCTCTAGGGGCCAGTGCGCTAATACTGACAGGAAAATAAGGCGCAAAGCATCTCTAACCTTATACAGCAAGGTTAAAAGAAATCCCTCTACCACACCGCACAAGGCCAAGAGACAAAAAAAAACAGAACAAAGAAACACCGGAACGGAGGGTCCCTTCCATGGCTCCCTTAGGAGAGCGCAAGTAGGAGTCCTATGGGAAGAGTCGCCTACCACCCTTTGGCGGCCTACCTTACGGAACAGAAGGGGTAGTATCAAGAACCTATCTAACTCTACAAACTAACCTCGTCAGTAGGAACTGCGACCTGCTACAACACCCCTTGCAGAAAATCACTTAGGCTGCTCCTTGGGATCTAAGGCCCAAGATATCCAGATAGGAACAACAAGAGGATCATTATATTTATTGCTTTCACGCCGTAGCCGAAAGAGCACAACACCATAATGAGGGTTTGGAGACCAGTCTGGGAAATGCTTCCCATAACATAACAACTGCGCTTCTCAAAATCACGTGACTCAAGAACCGCCCGTAAAATACCCATTACCTAGAGAATCGAAGTCAAGAAAAAGACTCTCCTCCCACAACGCGCCTGCTTTTCTAAGCGCCACACGTGTACAGGCTGCAACAATATTGCACAGCCATACGGCTACCACTGCTAGTGAGTTCAAGCTTGGCCATAGAATTTCGATATTTGTTTCTTTGTTCACTGAAGCCTACAGGGCTGAAGTAAACCAACGAAGATCTCGGGGAGCTCAGCGCTCGTAACACATGCTTCCCACCAAGGTCCCAGGCAGCTCGAATCACGTAACACCAGCCCTCTCCCCCCCCCCCCCCNCCCCCCCCCCCCCCCCCGCCAATGCCTTGACGGCAGTAGCTCACCGAGGACCAGAGCACGTGCCTCGGCTCCCCTCCAGGTATGGGCGTATTGGTCCGTCTACCGTCGGCTGTCTAATCTAATCTTAAAATGTATATTTTGGGGTCAAGTTGAGGAAAAGATGGACCAATATTGATCTATGGGGTTAATAGATCTACATTGTGGTTATTTTCAGCTCGAACATTAACAAGACACAAGGCACAAGTATTTCTACAGCTTATGAACTGTTCGTTTATCCTAACATTATAGCTATGCTCCAACTAAGAAACTATTAGCTTATTCTAGCAAAAAAATGCACTTGGTTCCATGTGTTCCACTATTTAGTACTTCCATTCAGGGTGTTATAGGTCTTTAAATTATCCCAGAATTTCAATATATTTTAGTTTCAGCTGTCGTCAGCAACTAGAAGATTTTTAGCAAAAGGGCAGTAAGTCTTATCACACTGAAGTCAAACTCTGCATTGAAATAGACGGGGTTGCTGTACTTAGAAGATTACCACTATAATTACACTCCGCACAGAAAGGCTAATATGAACACAAGGATAAACAAGGTTGTAAGAAAAATAGCTAATATGGTCATTGTCAGTTCAGTCAATTAAAAAAAAAAAACACGAGAAAAATCGTTTGCTTGGTGTTCAGAATTTTTTTCGGTTTGTTAAATTAAGTAGCAATGTTTTTGCAGTCCCTTTCCCACACCCATCTTTACTGCACATGGTAGAATGTACAAGATCTGCGATTCCTAAGAAATAACCTGCCGACTAAGTAACAAACTTCATAAAATAAAAAGAAAAACGGCAGCTGCGCTCGGGTCAGGCACTCCATCGCAGGAAGTATATAACAAATTCTAAAATCACATACAATATTTACAACACTATTTTAACTTATTTTAAGCACCTTTACGAAAATAAGCAATGCGCAATTTTTTTACATCGGGAACTGTTGGCAATTGAATGTACATTCTTCTATGTACAAAGTTGATTCGTATGAATAAGCCTTACAGGAAGGATAGAATTAAGCAAAGTTAAAGGTAGAAGAAGAGAGAGTAATACTATCTAAATTTGATTCTTATTTTGACTTGCATGGCTCTCAAGCAAAAAAAAGAACATTGTTTTTAACGTCGCACTCATGAGTAAATCGCAATAGCTTACTTTATGCCCAGTTTTATTACCGCACCCTCATCAACTGATACAACTTCTCAGATGTGAATTCACCCTCAAAGTTAGAATCAGTAATCATTAATGTGATGAGAAAATTCAAATTACCGCTCATATTCCTAGTGTTATCGTAAGTTCCGTAGATGATATCGCTACTTTATTATTATTATTATTATCGATGGGTTTTCACGACCCAAATTGGATCAGTTGAGCAAGGTTCAGCTCTACACTCTACCGCCGGGTCACATCCCGTGACCTAAGGCTCAAAGCACTTTGCGAATGATGTGCGCTGTCCCGAGCAGAGCGCTCTCCTGGAGGGTTCCTGGGTAGAGATGGCTCGCAAGAGATTCTTGGACATTGCCCCCAGAGCTCCGATGACCACTGGAACGACGTCCACCTTCATCTGCCACAGTCTCTGGAGTTCGATGGCAAGATCACGGTACTTTTCCTTCTTCTCCGTTTCCTTGTCGATGATTCTGGAGTAGAAGGGGATTGATACGTCGATCAGTTTGGCCGACTTCTCCAGTTTATCTTTCACGACGATTTCCGGTCAGTTGGCGTGAAGTACTCGATCAGTTTCCATCCTCTTGTCCCAGTAGCTTTGCACGGCTTCGTTTTCATCCACGGGCCCGGGCTCGTGCTTGTACCACCTCTCACTGACCGGGAAGTTATGGATCTGCAGAAGCGTCCAGTGGAGGTGTTGAGCCACTTTGTCGTGCCTGCGCTTGTAGTCCTTTTGCGTCAGCACTCCGCATTCGCATATCACGTGGTTGATTGTTTCATCTGAGCTCCTGCAAATTCTACAGGTACTAGGGGCATTTCTCTTGTCGATCTTGTTTTGGATGTACCTGGTTCTGAGCTATTGCTCTTGAGCTGCCAGGATGGTGCCTTCTGTCTCCCGCTTCAGCTCACCCCTCAGAAACCAGTTCCAAGAGTCTGGTACAATTTTGTCCTGAACAGCTTCGAGGTACTGGCCGGACATCTTCATGCTCTTTCCACTTGTTAGTTCGATCGAGGCGTCGTCGCTGTTTGAACTGGTCAGCCGTTTCGGTCTCTTTCAGCAACTTCGCCTCGACTAAGCAGCGTGCCCATGGGTCGTCGCTCTCTCTAAAGTGTTGGGAGAGCACGTTTTTCCGCTTCGACGCAGTCCTCGACGCTTATGAGGCCACGGCCCCCCTCTCTTCTGTTAATGTAAAGTCTGTCTACGTTTATGGCTACGATTATTATTATTATTAATATAGTGAAGAGTTTAAGCCTCCTCTTCCACAACAATGGCGGTCTAACAGAGGAAGAAACAAAGGTCATACAGTACGTCGATAGAAACATGGAACCCATGCATGGAGGTGTTCCCACACAGAATCAACGCTCATGGGAACATCATGGCATGAAAGAAGAGGAAGAACAAAGGAAAGTACGTGTAAGATCTGTAGGGACTATGAAATCGGAAAAACGCAAAGTGGACAAGAACTGTGATTTTACTTGTCGAATTGCATCGCAGAGAGTACGGGCGTGCAAACGTGGCTTAAACCTATTTAGATACAACCAGAGCGTTTCAAAAGACGGGTTTTGTTGCATATCGAGACACTCGCATGTTGCGCCTGCCAGGTCTTGATCTTGTCGGTTTAGTCGGTTTTTTCTACCGCGTTCGTTTCGGTCTGGAATTTATTGCCGAAATCCGCATTCAGTTGAGTGGATCTGCAGTCGTTTTGTATGGTGCATCAAATAGTTTGAGCTTCCCTATACCAGTTCTAAGAGAGGACAAGGAAGGGACATATAGTAACGTCAATAGACATGTAAAACCCAAGCACGAAGGTATTCCCACTCAGGATCAACGGGCATGGGAACAGCGAGTCGAGAAGAAAGATGAAGAACAGACGAAAGTAATACCAGTAAGAGTGTGACTAATAATAACAGCATTTATTTCTCATGTGGATGCTGTGTCCAACATATCCTGAGGTATTCATAGGTACTAAGACTGACATAAGAATAGAACTTTATACTAACATATGAGAGAATGATCATTAGTTGTGCAGCGTTCCACTTAATGCACTTTACAGAAAACGGAGAAAAATTAGAGTATTTGTAAAAACTATATTGTCCATCATCTTTACACGGAATATGGTGGAGAATAGATTGCTTAAGAATTTTACTCTATTTTGAAGTCAGTGCAGAAGTGACCTAGCAGGATTTGACGAATTTTGAACGCTGGACAAGCATAAAATTTACAAAACGAAATTCCGAAAGTCAATATTACAAACCATCGCGATAACAGTATTCAAATTATCCTTAAATATCAGAACAACTTCAGAAACTTGCTTTTCAATTTTTGAAATATTAATTTTCTGACAGCTGCAATCACTCTTTGATAACGCACATCACGGCGTGATCAACTTCCACCAAAAAAAAAACATGTATTTCTTATATGGATACTGTGTCCAACAAGGTTAGGGCACAGCATCTTGAGATTTTCATTCTTAGTAAATCAGAAGGAAGCAAAGTAGGCACGAAAGACAGAAGTCCCGAGGGTCTAACTAACGGCTAAGAAAAGCTCCAGGGTCCCCGCCGCTACCCATAACAGAGGATGGGCGAACCTAAACTAACTTAACCCTATGACCTATGGCCCATCCTATGCCCCCTGAGAGGCTGCAGCCGTTTAAGCCAGCCGTTAACCCCTTACGTGCGGTATGCGTATTTTGAATACAGTTTTGGAAAGTGAGGGTTCCGTCATTTGCAGTTAATGGGCTAATAGCTGCTAGATTTATCTTATTTTAGAAGCGTTTTGGACTTCTTGGCGTTACGTAAGGCCTCACTTCGTTTTACAAATGATGATAGAAACTAGAAACTCGATTAGAAGTACCAAATATCCAGTCGAGGTTAGACTTCCGTGCAAGCCAAAGCTAAAGATTATCTCGATCACACAGAGCGACCCGAAAACGCCTATGTTTTTTTACGGACAGCTGAGACATTTCGTTTCGAAACATGAAACATGAAAGGGTCCAACTAGTATTTGTTAATGCAAATTTGACGGTTTGTAGATTTTCTACCGCAGTGAAAGTTTCCTAAAAACCATTCTGACATACAACTTTACTTCAGCGTTTAAATAAGTTCCCCTTCTAATTACAGAAGCTATTTCGAACAAAGTCTTAAGAGTGTTCTAGCAAAGCCGGCAAATCAGTATGCAAAAAGCGCATCAACAAAATCAACATTGAACACAACAGCACCTTGGCAATGGCATGCAATTTATCTACAGTATGTACACTACACTTAAATTCATTCGCTACACTGTAATTCAATTTGCTGTGGTAGCTACATAAGTATTCAGAGAGGGAAGCTCATTACCCTCAAGAGGCCGAGTTACTTTTTATTTATTGATAAGTAACTTATTTTGAAAAATATAAACAGTTATCTCAGTGTGTCCATTTCTTGACCACTTTTTTGAAAACAGTAGCTGAAGAATTTACATTTCATATTTTCAGGAATATATTTAATTAGCTCACGATTCCTTTTTCTGTGGGGGGGGAAAGGTGACTTCTTTGCTTTTCAGAAGTTTTACGTTACGTTTTTTTTTTTTTCTTTAAATACTCACACGATTGCTGTAAGTGTTACGACTTGAACAGCTTCAGCACAATCGATATCATTACTGTAACGTAAATGGCTTCGGTAGTTACTTAACGTGTAATATTTTCATGTAAGAGGCTTATGACATTGCATTCAACTAACAAATTATTAACATAAAGAGGTTACAAGTTTCACATTGCATTTAAATAAATGCAACTCGAAAAGTTTTAGTAAAACGGATAAACTCCATACTGTGAAATAGTACACTCTCGCAGAAACAATTTTGTAACATTTACAGTTTAAATGATGTAGCCTTTTTTTATCTTAAAAATATGATCAGTTACTAGAGACGCTTAGAAATTTCAAATTCCTGAAAACTTCTATGTTATTTTTTTTTTTAATGCAGCACTTCTATCTACTGCTTAGTGAAGCGTCAAATAGTTTATATTTCACGGAATGTTATTTAAATGCAGAAACTTTTAAGTAGATAGTCAGTTAATTTAAAAAAAAATGTGCCAGGTCACAGAAAGGGATATGGCTGCGAATCACCGCTCCACGCGTCACTGCTTTCTCAAAAAGTTAACACAGCATCATCAGGAGCACACTGACGTCACCACTGAAGCCACTAGTGACGTTTCAGCTCAAGTTTCGCCTCAGAGCAGCCGTTGGCTGTTTCAGCGGCCAAAACCAAATCTCTCCGTACAACATGTGAGTGACCTCCTTTTTCTTCAACCATGAGCTATAACCATGCCATATTGACGCTTTTTTTCTTTATTCGAAATTTTTTTTCCAATAAGAGTCTTTATTTGTGAAGGAGGCAGAACCTAAGAATGTCTACATCTTTTTACTTTTACATATGATGGTTATTTCTGTCAAAAACTTAAACAACAAGCATCGTAAGGAAAGTATTCACTTCATATGCAATGACGCCTAAGATATTAACCGGAAAATCCGCTGTAAGAAAGATATTCATTTCAAATCTAATGTTATAAACTCATTAAATTTAATAGTTTACAAGCAAGATTTCAATTAAGAAACACTAACCAAGATTATTTCAGAC
>LQNS02278163.1:2774525-2789022 GCA_001587735.2 Parhyale hawaiensis
GTTCGCCATAGTCATAGGCAGTTATGGGGGGAGGTAACGAGAATTTCTTCCTGCGTCTACATCGTCATCACACTAAGGGATTAGAGGGTTTTTTGTCGCACTGGGCCTCAATTTAGAAGAAGGCCCGAAAGGCGCAGGGAGAATATCGTGACAGGCCAACAGTTGCTGGCCAATTGTCAGTAATACGCGGCAACATTACACGCCTGAAATTGAGTCGCCTTCTGTACTATCAAGTATAGCATGCAAATTTGGTGTGGCAGTGTCGTTTGCGGTCAACTTCTTATGGCTTCATTGAAAGAAAAATGCGAGGTAAGCATGGAATGGGAAGGATAAAATTTATACTGACGTACCAGAAGCCACAAAGGCTTTGTTAAATCCACTGAAAAAGTCTGCGTGCCAAAGAATGAACGGCAGAGTCGCCTTTATATAAAAAAGGCGCTTGGCTATTGTATGTGGAAGGTCTTCTACGCGTCGTTAGGCGCACGAAGAGGTTATGCAGAAAACCTCCGTCCGAAATACCGGACACTTAGGGTAAAGGCTCCTCACACTTCGAGGCTTCACTTCAGGGAACCTGGAGCCCCAATGTTAATATTTTCTTTCAGTGTAACCTAAAGAAAGCATTTGACGGGGTTCCAAAATATTAGGTTCTCGTTTTGCCGAGGAATAGAATAAGGTAACCCCATAGCCCAAACTAACCCCCTGTGGGCACAACTTTGCATAAAATACGATGGATGAACAAATATAATTGACCTAATGCAGCATTGTAGCCTGTAACTCTTTCAGGTGTAACTCCCCATAACATAGGATAGACAAACATACGAGTCTCACCTGATATTAAAGACGAGGTATCCATGGCAGTAAGCTGCTGGGCGAGCTCAGGAGTGGTGTACCCCAACGCTGGGGTACCGCTGTTAGTGCTGTACCCTCCCGAGTGTACCCCACTGGAACTGCTGCCTGAGCCTGGTAGGTACACAGATCATACTTGTTAGTGCATGAAGCTGAGGTTATCATAATCGCAGGTTACCTAAATTCTCTTCCATTAAAGATACCAATGAACTCAGCTGAGTGTAGTTACGTGCACTGTGGAGAACTCGCTGCTGACTCTTCCATTGGTCGTGGAAGATGGGTGGCGTGCATAACACCACCTGCATCTCGTCCGATAACCAACTAATGCATGGTAAGAATTAACTGAAATAAAAATAATTAACGTATTCTCATTAGTATTAAGATATCACTGGAATTTTTTTACAGTACGAATCAAACTGGGTTTATTTCTTGAATGAAAACGAAAAGTGTAGTACGTTTAAGTGTTTCAAATATTAACAGTAAAAAACGATTGAAGTCGCCGTTACGAAGTGCATAGCGACAAGAGATAGTCGTGTGAACTCTATTCCTTATTTTCTATTTTTGATAGATTTTCTTTATCTGCTTGTGCTTTCCTTACACAGACTACAAGAGAACCTGAATGAATTTGGCATAAGGATAAAACCTATAGCCTATAATCTATTAGTTAGGCTGTGCCACCTTGTTATAGGGTAACATGTCTAGTACCCGTCCACCGTGCTAGTAGCCGTCCACTTTTGTTTAAAAACTTCCTGTGTGAAAACTAGCACTGCTAGAGAGCCGTACATATGCTTAAACTGCAGGGTACTACTTAGCCTACAGTTTAAGCCTATGTGCGGCTTTCTAGCACTGCTAGTTTTCACGCAAGAAGTTCGTAAAGCCAAGTGGACGGCTACTAGCATGGTGGACGGGTACTAGACATGTTACCCTAATGGTCTTTAACCCTCCCATAGACCTAGGCTGCTTCAGCATCCAGGAATTCGGCAGACGGGGCTTGCACAGTAAATTCGTTATGTCGGCACTATTCAACAGTTCGGTATGACTTCATTTCAAATGCTAATTTAATGGTTTCTGGTAGATTAGTAGATAAAATATAATAGTTTCATGAGGTATGTTCAGTTTTTTTTCTGAATTTGCAATATTTTGGTTAGATTTTTAAGAGGAAATCAGTAGATTTTGAATTTTAGTTTTATTTTTTGTGAAACTGGCCATTGTTTATTATATGATTTTTGGGGCTGTTTCTGAGTATTACTTTATAGAAAAAACATCAGGAATCCAATTGTGTCATTATTTTCCGGCTACGATTATGATAGAAGAAAATATTAAGGTTTTTATGAAAAAAGTATGACTTATAAAAATTGACTTTCCGAGTTTCGGTTATGAATGGATATTCCTTTTGTTATATTGTTTTTTGCAGGTTTCTAAGTATTTTCTTATAGAAAAAAATATCACTAATCAAACAGTGTCTTTATTTTTGTCTAATATGAAAGAAAAAAACTGCCTGGCTGCTGAAGCAGCCGAGGTGTCAGCACGGGCCCCTTAAAAAGTAGATTTGCCATGAAAGCGGGGGTTAACAAAATTTTTGGCCGCCCCTGAAACTAAAACCCTGCATTAGTTACTGGGACAGCCAAGATCCTGCTGGGCGTTCTTTCTCCTACAGGAATACATTCAGAGAATTATCTATATATTAAGACACCAGATTGGATAGGCGGCAGTAGACGAACCAATAGGCCCATTCCCAAATAGGCACCGGAACTCATGTCCAGGCCCCCTATGAGCTATTGCCATTATGTTAGCAGGATGTAGAGGACTGGAGAAAAGAGAAAAAAGGGGGAAAAATCGCTGCGAAAGAGACTGTTATGAATGCACGCAAGCACGATCAAGAGCTGCTGATATGCGGAGCTTGGAGATGTCAAGCTGTGTAGTTGGAGCGGGAGAGAGAAGAAGACGGAATAAGGTGGCCTCGCAAGCTTTGGCCGTTAAGAGTTTACGACTCCTGGAGGAGGAGTTCTTAGCTGTGGAGGAAGTCTCTCCCAATGTATGTCAAGAAGATTTTTAAACGAGTTTACTGACTCCGCACTTACAACATCTGAAGGAAGTCTATTCCAAATGCTGACAATAAAATACGGAAAGAACTGCTGACATAAGGTCGTTCTTCGAGCTTTATACTTGAGTTTTTGACCGTTGTTTCACAAGCGATCTTTGAGGTCTCTTACAAAGAGTCCCGTTGTAGGTACGCCTTTGACGCCATTCAAATACTTGACTGTATTTATTTGTTGCCTCCTGAGTCGTCTTTGCTCGAGAGAGATCAGACCCAGTTCATTTAGGTGACATTCATACGGCTTGTTTCGCAACTGAGGTATAAATTTCGTTGCTCTGCGTTGGACTCTTTCCATGTTATCGATATCTATGCACAAGTATGGCGACCAGAATTGAACAGCAAATTCTAAGTGTGGCTGCACTAATGCCTTGTACAAGGGAACGATGATGTCCTACGAGTTGTATTCAAAATTTCTGGTGACGAATCCGAGTACTCTGCTTGCCATTTTCACACTCTTGGCAACTTGCTCACTGTGTTGTAGTTTGTTTGTAATAGTGATTCCCAAGTCACGTTGTCAGCCAATACCGCCCATTCATTTTCAATGGGGTTAAAGGGTTCACCAGCCCTATGTGCACTACTGAGCAATTGTCGACATTGAAGTTCATCTGCCACGTTGTGCTCTATTCCATGAGGTGGTCAAGGTCTTGTTGGAGCTCGACCATTTTTGTGGCAGGATGACATAGTTTAGTATCCTCCGCAAAATTACTAATTTTACTACTGATGTTAAGATCGAGATCAATGATGTAAATTGAGAACAGAGACGGGCCAAGCACGCTACCTTGTGGAACCCCTGATGATACCTGCGTCCAGGCGCCCGTCTCTCCTTCAAGCTTCACTCGCTTCTGCCTACCCGTAAGCCATGCCCTGATCTATTATAAATAGTCTACCTGGATGCCATGAGCTTCCAATTTTCTCATTAGCCGTTGATGGGGGACTTTGTCAAAAGCATTTTTGAAGTCTAGATACACAAGGTCTACACCTTTTTGTTCATCTTTAATATCCGTAACTTTTGAGAAAAAGCCAAGTAGGTTTGTTAAGCAGCTTCTTCCATTACGAAAGCCATGCTGATAGTCGGATATGTGCTAATGCATTCTCAGGTGATCGGTGATTCGCTTCTTCAAGAGGCGTTCGATGGTTTTGCTGACGACCGACGTAAGACTTAGTGGTCGATAGTTGCTGGGGCTGTTCTTTTCAATTCTGCTTATATGCCTGAAATTTGCAAGTATAAATCTTTGAGAACCTGTATCGTGGTTTACTGCCAAAAGAATTCCACGGGTCCAGCTAGACAGAGCAACTTATAAATATATTCCACGGGTCCACTTAGACAGGGGCAGCTTCAGTAATTATTATCAGCAAAAAGGCTGGTCGAATTTCTGTGTTGTTTGTGAAATTGATCGGGAATTGCCATGGTACAATGTGGAAGTTTCACTGATCGATCTGAAGCGACTTGCCCGACCGTGAGAGTTTCACGGGTGCTGCTAGATACTGCGGGGGTCAGCAGTCCGGTGCAGCTGCACAAGGTCTTTCTAATATTTATTTTTAACCGCCAGAACTCTTCTGTATAAACGTGTATCGTTGTTTGCTGCTACCGTGGGAATTCCAAGGTTTTGATTAAACGGAGCAGCTTCTGGGAATCAGTAACGTAACCAGGAAAATTTCCATGGGAGAGGAGGGGGGAGAGACGCCTTGACAAAATAAGTTAGACCCTAAGCAATGTCAGTTTTTAAGGAGTCATTTTCACTGGGGGGGGGGGGGAGACTTTTCTGGGAGGGAGTACGTCCTCCCACGCTCGCCGCCCCATAGCTACGTCAGTGCTGGGAAATAGCAAAAAAAAAAGGATGGACTTAACATATCGCACAGAGTTGTAGAGTAAATGCGGCATAACTACGCTAAAATATGAGTTTCACGGGTCCGTCTGAAAGGCCTTGCAAAGCCGTGAAAGTTTCACGGGTACAGCTAGTTATTATATTAGTTGCTTAAGCCTCCCTCGACACCACTATGGTGATTCAAGAGATGAAAGAGAAAGGACTTGTAGTATGCTGACAGAAACGTGGAACTCGCGCACGAAGTGGACCAATGCGCAGTGACACAGCAAGTCAGGAAAAAAGGTATTAGTCCCGTATAGGTCAGTAATGAATTTCGACAACAATATGTACACAATTGGGTGGAATGGAATTTTCTAAGACATTGTTTGTGAATAAAGTTTTCGCCGCAAATGCTTCGTTTTTGAGATATTTGACTTCGAAGTTTTCATTGTTTTCCAATGGGAAGAAATGGTTAGGTAAGGATAGGTTTGGTAAGGTTAGGTTTGGTAAGGTTAGGCAAGGTTAGGTTGTGTAAGGTTAGGTTGTGTCAGGTTAGGTTGTGTCAGGTTAGGTTGTGTCAGGTTAGGTTGTGTCAGGTTAGGTTGTGTCAGGTTAGGTTGTGTAAGGTTAGGTTGTGTAAGGTTAGGTTGTGTAAGATTAGGTTGTGTAAAGTTAGGTTGTGTAAAGTTAGGTTGTGTAAGGATAGGTTGTGTAAGGATAGGTTGTGTAATGTTAGGTAAGGTTAGGTTAAGTAAGGTTAGGCAAGGTTAGGTTAGGTAAGGTTAGGTTATTTTAGGGTAGTTTACGCTCCTATTGGGTCGCCGTTATTTTTTCCCATAGGAAAAGAATAGGAACTTCAAAGTTAAATACCTCGAAAACTAAGGATTTGCGACGGAAACGTCATTCATGAAAAAATGTCTTAGGAGTACTTCATTCTACCTAAATATGTAAAAAAATTTCAAAATCAATTAGTGATCTATACGAGACAATTACCGGGAAAAAATGTAGAACAGAACAAAGCATCATCACTATGCGTATAAAAACTGAAGAAATTAAAGTTTGCAACAAAGATAGACGTCCCGAAGGCCTAGCTAATGGCTAAGGTAACCTACATAATCTAACAACAAAATTTCCAATAATACCGAATGAGCGAACCTAAACTAACCTAGCCCTATGCCTCACCCTATGGCTCACCCTATGGCTCACCCTATGGCCCCTAATGGGATACATTCAGAGAAAAACAGTCCTTGTAGCCTGACAATTGCCGTAACAGCCTATACACACGCCAATAAAAAAAAAAAGTTTCATCGTCTTCACATCCAAATGTGTTGATGCGTCCATTTACATAAATGACAGACACTTGCCAACAATTTTGAGTTATAATTTCCTCCAAGTTTTAAGAGGAGGCCGAAACTTGACTAACTGCACTTGCTGATCAAACTCAAGTGACAGCCAGGCTAGCATTTAACACCTTTTTTGATCAACTCAAATCTGTGATTAGGAGGGCTCAACAAAACTTTCTGACGACTATTCGAGGAAATTCATTCTTTTGATTAACGTGTGTACCAGCCTAAAAACAGGATCTGAATTACAAGAAGGGCCCAGTGTACTTGTCTGTTTGTTTGTCTGTCTGTCTGTCAGTCACGTCGCCTGAGGGATAACACTAACATCCACATCCGTTTGTTGATAATATTTTTTAGTATCACCGGAAATTACGCCGCGGCGGAGCTGCACGGCGACGGTGTGCCATCGCTGCTCCGCGTGTTGAAATTTCCAAAATCTAGATTTGCAAGAGAGATCCAGAGGGTGTGTCCGACAGACCAACGGTGATCTGGTTAACCTTTTCCCACGTGGCTGCAAATTCTTTCGCAAGCATCGTAACATTTTGGAAGTAGCCACATATAGTCACAAGTTTAGTAAAAGTTTGATATAATCTTACTCATTTTAAAATTTCATCACTTTTAGTAGTGCGAGTCCTCCCTTTGAGCATATTTTATTGATTGAAATAGCTTCTGTATACTTTTTTGTAAACAATAAAGAAAGCAAAAAATCAACCCAAACTTTAATCTTTTGGGCAGGGTTGGCTCGTTTAAACCAAATGGTTTAAACAAAATAAAAAACCGTGATTTAAACCAAAAAACTATTTTTTTGCTTATTTGGTTTTTATTCGATTTGTTTGGTTTTCATTCAAAGATACTGCAAAATAAACAGTTTTACCTCTAGAAATTATTAAATTTCAATTACACTACTAAAATGATGATTTAATGTGTTTCTATTTAGAAATCCATTTGACTGTTTGAACAGTTAGGGTCAACTATTGCTTATATTTATTAAGAACCTATAACCTATTGAATTTCGAGTCATTTCATTTCAGAGATGCATTTCTTATTATATTCTGGTATGCCTGCAGCTACAGAAAGTTAAAAGTAAATTAGCTAGTAGTTAAAGTTTCCATTAGATAGCTAGCGAGCTGATGAGAGGAATGTAGCCATATAGCCAATTCATTTTCTTTAGTTCAATACTCTGTTTTTAATTAGCTAGTAGCTAGCCATTTCTATCGATTTTTTTTTTTTTTTGCTTCGAAGTGTAAGTGTTTTTCAAAGGATTTTATAGCTATTGCATTTTCTTCAGTTTTTTTTACTCTGTTTTTAATTAGCTAGTAGCTAGCTAATTCTGTCAAGTTGTGTTTGTAATTTGAAGGGTTTTCAAGTTTTTCAAAAGATTTTACATTGCATGATAAATCATAACTTCTGTACAGTTTGGACATTAAATGTAGCCACAGCAAATACAGGTACTCAGCTAACTGCTTTTTCTTAACCCCTTTTCTCTAAGTCATTCTTCTAGAATAGGAAATTTAAATGTAGTGACTAAGATTGTTAATGATTAGCTAACTACATGTTTACAAAGCAGAAAACCTTTTAAATATTGGATAAAATTCTTAGAACTAGTAAAAGCAACAAAATATTAAAAAAATAAACCAAAGAAAACAGGTTTTTTTTAACAAAAAACATGGCTTTTGGTTTAAACCAAACAACCATTGTTTTTGCCAACCCTGCTTTTGGGTTGGAATCATGTTTCATTAATTAATTGGTAACCAGTTTCGCCTGAGACGAACACGTAGCAAAGATTCGATTCTGGCTGTCGCTTGTCCCGTGGTAGACCACCTATAAATAATTTTCTTTTTAGCTTCATTCATAATTTTTTCTTGACGATGGCGCGGAACCGCACCTGTCCATAGCTATTAACTATGCAGTGCGTAGGTACATTAAAACAATAAAAAAAAATAGAAGAATGAACGAAGAGATCGACAGTTGCAGTGACCCGGCAAAGCGTTTAGAAGCAATCACAAGCAAGTGACCAATTGTTACATCCAAATTACCGAGGTTGCAACGATACCGCAAAACAACCGGTCCCAAATAATAGGCTAAGCACATAAAAATCAACGCAAGCAATGAATAATTGGTCACCGTAAGTCACAAAGAGCCTGGTTGGTATTCAGGATACGAAACAAGCACAATTGGAAAGGCAGTTCTACAAGAAACACAGTCGTGTGGAGGCTCTGGGCCTATGGAACACTATGATTTAGTAATGACTTCCAGATAAAGATGGATTGCTTCCAAGCGGTGACCTTTAGAGACTGTTTTATTGGGTTGATTGTAGACAAAACTATCATTTAGAAGGAGTCTATAGGGCTATTGCGCGTCGTTGCAACAAGTGGGGACTGTCGCTAATGTTGTAGAATTGGCTCAGACCTCAGTTGCATGCGTCGAGGGCGGCTGCTGATAGCCACTGGCACGCACATCGGCGGCTCCTGTCGGGCTGCATTTTTGTCTTATATCCTTTGGCTGGTTTCATTTAGCAACAACTCACTGAGATTGTGCTACTTGGTGCGGTAATTTCTTTACGGTACAGGAAGCTGAAAAGATAGACTGGGATGTTCGTCATATGAAGCGTAAAGACTTCTGTGACCACTAGAGGCGGCAGCTCTTCCGTTAATCTTCTATGCATGCACGGCAACGCACAAGCGAAGAAACGCACGTCAATTTGCGTGGGAGAAGATTCACGAAATGAAGATTTGAAGCATGAATCTCCAATTGGATGATGCGGAAAATGACATAAGAGAACACATACATTCTACCAGCAATCGGAATTTCGGAAAGGACACGAGGTAGCTTTGTAAAAATCACTGCAAGGATCGCTACAGCTCCGTAAAAATTTCTACTTCATTCAAATTCGTTTTAAAGAGGTACCTTAATTACACAACACCCTGCGTAAAAACCTAACTGGTAAAGCGCTAGCGTAGTACCTACCAATTGAAGCTACCCCTCAATACCCAAATAACCAATCAAGAGCAGGATGCTCAAACGTATTGTAAAGTTACAAGAATCGTAACTGTATAGCAGCAGGTACGAGTACAACCATGTAATTGCTGTATAGTTTTATATTTCTCCTCCGCGATTCAACAACTGAGTCTCAGCTTATGATTTAGGTGTACATTGCTTGGAGGTTCAAACCCCTTGGATCATAACTTCTTGAAGGTCACTGTTAGCAAGAGCCAAACTCTGAGCAGCGATATCGGTACTTCAAGGAACTGTACAGTTTACGTTACCGTAACTTTACAAAGCGTTTGTGCATCCGGCCCCAGTTACGTTTCGGAAAGAACTATTCTACGAAAATTTATGTTTAAATTTTAACATTTGTGAAAGTAAGTTTCTGTAGCATGGATACCGGTAAAATTGTCTCTTTGTAGTTTTTTGCAACTAATAACGGCAGCGTAATGCATAAATATACTAACAATGTGACTAGCGGAATTAATTTATGAAGAGGTGCACGATAAACGCGGGCACTTGCGGCACTGCGGCCCGGCCATACGAACAAAAGAAGTCGCAGGGCTGCACTCCTGTGGCCGGGCCGCAGGGCTGCACTCCTGTGGCCGGGCCGCAGGGCTGCACTCTTGTGGCCGGGCCGCAGGGCTGCACTCCTGTGGCCGGGCCGCAGGGCTGCACTCCTGTGGCCGGGCCGCAGAGCTGCACTCCCGTGGCCGGGCCGCAGGTCTGCACTCCTGTGGCCGGACCAGCCCGGACCGCAGGACTACTATAGTAGGGCAGCAAGTGTCTACCGCTAGTGCAGGGACAATAAAGGGTTAAGTAGCACAAAACTCACCGGCCATGTAATTTCCATATGGACCAGCCCCGTAGCCGACAGGAGAAGGCCAATGGTCCCCCACCATACTCCCCACGCCGCCCCCTCCTGGCAGGTCTGAGGGACAAAAATAAGAAGATTTAGTTATAGAAGGATCTGTACCAGCTGCCAGCGGTTACGTGCACTGTGGAGACCTCTCCCAGTGGTTTCAAATAAATAACAACCACAAGGAGAGAGAGAGAGAGAGAGAGGCACACACAGTAGGCGGGATCTCTGTTCAGTATGGTGCGCATCACGTAACCTGGACTTAGGTCAAAGACTTTCAAAGTATCAGACTAAGATTTTACCTCTAACAATTTTGAAATAGGGTGAAACTCGTGCACCAAGCGAGTCACAGTTAAGATAAGATACACTCACATTAGTGCTACAAGGAGAAAAATTATTATTACTTAATATAATTTGAAGCTACAAGCAAACACTCTCGATTGTGAAGGTCAGAGTAAAGATAAAATCACCCTGACCTCACATCTTAAGCAGAAAGCCCGGGTGCACTAGTTACTGCTGCAAATGAAAGGGTGGATCACGGCTGCAGTCAACCACAAATTGTCAAAGATATGTCGGTTAGGACGGAAGACTCGTATGGTATGACAACTGTGAAGCCCCAACTGTCCTCCATTGCTGGTTAGGTCAGTACATTTGTAGTGGACGACTATACATGACATAAAGCAGGCCCCGCAACCAGGAGCACCGAGGTTTCGCTTTCCTGTCTGATAACCAAACGCTCGACTCCAAGACAACCATTGAATCGAAGAAAATAGCACACGAGTCAATCTCTTAGTCTTTGACATAGTGCAAGTTGAGTAATTTATTACATTTACTACATAGTATGGTGCCATATGTAGTGCAAAATACTATCTTTTTTAGTCCCCACAAATAAATGGGTTTGATTACAGCCTACGGTTATATTAATTGAACATTTTTTTGTGCATACCTTCTCAGTTAGCTTAATGCATGTGTTAAAAGTGATATTCATTATCATCTTCCAGACTTTGTATGGAATACGTACAGTAGTGATTAAACGTATAAAACAACGCCTTTTTCGTGCATGTTATGTGTAAAAAAAAAAACAATGTCAGTTATGCGAAGGTAAAACAGGCAACTAATTGATAAATTCAGTGCAGTGTTACCAGCTTGAATGTGCATATATAATTGCAATTGTAAAAAAAAAATCATCGTTTCTTGTATTTCACGCCAAAATAAACAAGTTTGCTTGTTTTCCTTGAAATTAACGACCATATCCCAATTGGTTTTGACCGAACTAAAGGAATGTGTATTTTTACCCGTTCTAAATTTGTCTTTTAAAATTTTAAATTTTTTAATGATATCATAAAAATACCGTGCATCTGTACCTATCTTGCAGGACGAGTACCGATATGGTTGGCAATAAACTATATAAATTTGTCAATTAAATTTACTCAACATTGAGATATTTTGTATCAGACACATCCTATTGGCGAGATTTAAGCAACGCAAATATTAATAATTTACTCGGAATAAAGTAATAAAATTCGAGATTAACTCAGAGTATGCAATCCATGGCATGTGAAATACAATTTATCTGTTTTAACAGCCCCTGAAACAGGTGCACTTATATTGTTCATCAAATTAAGAGTATGGACAAAACAGCTGTACAATAAAACTTGCACAAGCAAGCGTATATATAGCTACTTTAAGAAAAAATAAAAACTAGAACAAAACGTAACACTGCAATCACACAAGCAAGTACCAAAGCAGCTGGGCGCCAAGTAGCACTGCTGGATAAAAGGCTCGATTATCCTTGTCAAATCCTAGCGGAACCGCTACCTACCTACACTGAGAAATTCCTAAAGCTTTCATTTAACTTTCCGGCTTGCCTCTCCCAACAATAAAATACCAGATCCTATAATTGCTACTCCCTAACTATTTTTGGCCTCTAACAAAAGCGATCTCCGGCGGGAAGGTTTTATGCGCATTTAATTGAAATCGTAAAAGTAGACAAATGTATTCTGCTTGGGACATTTAGGCAACATTAAAGAGCTGAATTAGAGAGTGGGTGGTGTCGTAAACCGCAAAGCTGCATTTGTTTCCTAAGTTATTAATTCAAAAGTCACATAATCAAGTGAAGCAGCGGGGCAGGTGTTACTTAGAGAGATTATTTGGAGTTGGTCGAGGGCTTGGCAGGTAGCAATGTGTGCGGTATTGTACGCGTTTTATAGATATGGAACCATGTATGAAGTAATGCCACTATGTAATAAGACACAGTTTGTTGGTTGCTTGATGCGAAGGATTAGAAGGAAATTTATTAATTTACCGAAGAGCAAGAGGGTAATTTTCTTGCAATAGTTTGACATTAGGCTTTAAAAGCGCCTTTTAGGACAGATACAAGATTGTATGTTCTTCCCACACTGATATATATTTTCTATTTCACAGTACTCAAGTGCATAGAAAATCAGTCGCGGAAATAAGGAATATATTCCTGAGAACGAAACCACGAAACCGGGTCTCTCTCTGCGATAGCGTGCTTGACCCACTTCTGTTCATAGTTTACATCAATGATCTAGATGTTAACATCCGCTGTAAAATCAGTAAACTTGCAAATAACACTTAACTATGCCATCCTGCCAGATATAGACTAGAGCTCCAAAAAGACCTCGATTGCCTGATGGCACGGCTCGCAACTTGGTAGATCTGCTGTAATGTCGACATAATTATGTTCAGTCATGCACGTTGGGCCGGAGCCTGAGAACCCTTCAACCCCATTGTAAATGAACGGGATACAATTGGCAGCTATCACCCAACAACGTGATTTGGGAATAACCATCACAAACTGTCTACTGTACAGTACAGTCACCAAGTTGAAAAGAGTGTGAAAATGACAATTAAGCAGAGTACTAGGATACATTACCATGAGTTTTGATTGCAAATCCACGGACATATTCATTCCTTTGTACGAAACACTATAGCGCACCCTAGTTTATAACATGCTGTTCGACTCTGGTCGCCACACAAGTGCATAGATACCGCTAAAATGGAAAGAATCTAACCCGGAGCAACAATATTGATACCTCAACTGCGAAACAAGCCATGCAATTGTCGCCTACGTGAAGTGGGACTCATGTCTCTCGAACAAAAACGACTCAAGTGATAAGTAATAAAAATTTTCAAATATTTGATTGGCTTTAACAACGTGTCGACAACCGCACTTTTTGACAGAGGCGCAAAAGTTCGCCTGTGAACTAGCGGCAAGAAACTCCTGCATAACATCGAAGAATTATTTTCAGCCAGCAGTTATTTCCGTAGTTCACAGTGAACATTTGAAATAGACTCCCCCTCCCCAAAGCTGTTGGCGCCGAGTCAGTCAATGCATTTTAAGATCGTCATGATAATCATTGGGAGCAACATCCTCCACGGTTACGGACTTCCCCTCCAGCTGTGACAAAATCGTAACGGCCAAAGTTTCTACGCCGCTGTAATTCACTTCCTTTCATGTCCCAGCTTACTTAAAGTTCCCGAGCTCCCCTAGTCTGCAGCATATGCTGTGCTTGCACAATCTACTTTTGGCTGAGTTTACTCTCTTCATCTTTTTCCTCAGTTATCTCTTCGATTCTGACGCAATGGGAAAAGCTCATAGAGGGCCGGAGCGTAAGTCCCGGATGCTCTATGGGAATGGGCCTGTTGTCTGCCATCTAATCTAACCATTTAATGGCAGAGCAAACCACTAGGATTAAAAGAAAAACTAGGACGATAAATAAATACAACTTCAATTTGTTTGCTTCTAATTGCATCCAAAATAATTTTTACTTAATGCAATGAGGAAATAACGAAACAGTTGAATGAAGCTACACAAGTCATATCCTAGATACTTCAATATATTAAATTCAGTAGGATACACAGTATACTATGTATTAACAACTAAATCCACAGAAATAGCTCAATCTTCACGCTGGAGTTAAATTTTCGAAAATCACTAAATTTAAATTATAATTTTGAAGTGCAATAAAGTTACAGCTTTCACCAGTAAAACTCATTTCTAAAAGGAAACTCCATGTAGTAGAGACATGTAAAATATGATTACTTTGTATAGATTATAACCATTATTTCATTTCTTGTCACATAACTGTAATATTATTCTACCTATAAAGCGATAAATTAGTGACATGTGTATTGGCTACACTTTCCGCGCTGATGACACAACGCCCTTATGGTACACTCGCCCTTATGGTGCACTCGCCCTTATGGTGCACTCGCCCTTATGGTGCACTCGCCCTTATGGTGCACTCGCCCTCATGGTGCACTCGCCCTCATGGTGCACTCGCCCTCATGGTGCACTCGCCCTCATGGTGCACTCGCCCTCATGGTGCACTCGCCCTCATGGTGCACTCGCCCTCATGGTACACTCGCCCTCATGGTACACTCGCCCTCATGGTACACTCGCCCTCATGGTACACTCGCCCTCATGGTACACTCGCCCTCATGGTACACTCGCCCTTATGGTACACTCGCCCTCATGGTACACTCGCCCTCATGGTACACTCGCCCTCATGGTACACTCGCCCTCATGGTACAC
>LQNS02278163.1:2823244-2843957 GCA_001587735.2 Parhyale hawaiensis
CCCCGCCGTCTTTTGGGCTTCCTCATTTTTCCCCTATCTAATACTGAAGAAAAAGATTCCAAGGTACTCAACTTTTTTTTCGCCTTTTGAAATCTGAATTTTCTCCTATCTTATTAGTTGTTATTTTCCCCTATCTAATACTGAAGAAAAAGATTGCAAGGTGCCCCACTTTTTTTTTTTCGCCGAAAAAAAATGCAAGGTACCCCACTTTTTTTTTGCATTTTGAAATCTGAATTTTCTCTTATCTTATTCCCATAGAGCGTGACAGGAAAGATATAAATATGTAAATAAATAAATAAATAAATAAATAAATAAAAACACGACGTGAATTATTATATAGTAGATAGATTTACATGGCAGCCAAAGTTCGGCACTGGAGATTCAACAATCAGTTGGTATCCACAATACGGTGAGCCTTGGGCATTTCCAGTGAATTCTTTTGACTGAACTATATTTTTCTTAGTGCAGCTTAACGCTTGATCAATTCCAAGCTGATATGCACTCCTTATCTTGCAGGGGGATATTTTGCTATCGCAAAACTCATGGTTGTACAGCTTGCGTTTCACTAATGGAAGATCAGGCCTGCAGGGATGAGACCTATAATACAGTAAAACCTATACTGGAAACTGGAACAATAAAAAACTCAAACACCAAATTTTGCCGTCATTTTTGACGGCTGGGCCTTCCCTCTAGTATATTTATAAGTTGCTCTGTCTAACTGGACCCGTGGAATTCTTTTGGCAGCAAACCACGATACAGGTTCCCAAAAATTTATACTTGAAAATTTCAGGCGTATAAGCAGAATTAAAAAGACCTGGCCGGTGGCCAAAATATTACTGATACCCGCCGTATCACAGATACGCCAGCTTCCCGAACTCAATAAAGCTCGAATTTCCTTCTGTCTATTAGTGATGAAAAGCAGGACACAAAAGGTAGGTAGGTACTAGCGTCTTAATATATAGATAATGCTCTGAATGTATTCCTGTAGGAGAAAGAACGCCTAGCAGGATCTTGGCTGTCCCGGTAACTAATGCAGGTTTTTAGTTTCAGGGGCGGCCAAAACTTTTGCTAACCCCCGCTTGCATGGCAAATCTACTTTTTAAGGGTCCCGTGCTGACACCTAGGCTGCTTTAGCAGCAAGGCATTTTTTTCATATTAGACAAAAATAAAGGCACTGTTGGATTATTGATGGTTTTTTCTACAAGAAAATACCTAGAAACCTGTAAAAAGAAAATAACCAAAGGAATAGCTATTCAAAACTGAAAATCAAAAAGTCAACTTTTACAAATCGTAATTTTTTCACAAAAACCTTTATATTTTCTTTTATAATAATCGTAGTCAAAAAATAATCGCACCATTGGATTCCAGATGTTTTTTTTTAATTAATACTCAGAAGCAGCCCCAAAAATCTTATAATAGAAAAATGGCCTGTTTTACAAAAATAAAATTCAAATTCGAAAATCTACTGATTTCCTCTTAATATTCTAACCAAAATATTGCAAATTCAGAAAAAAAACTGAACATACCTCATGAACTGTAATATTTTATCTACTAAACTACCAGAAACCATTAAATAGTATTTGAAATGAAGTCATACTGAACTGTTGAATAGTGCCTACAAAAAAAAAGTGATTTTGTAACGAAATTACTTTGCAAGCCCCGTCTGCCGAATTCCTGGATGCTGAAACAGCCTAGGTCTAGGGGAGGTTTAAACACCATTATAATAAGGTGGCACAGCCTAACTAATAGATTATATAGGTTTAATCCTAATGTCAAATTAATTCGGGTTCTCTTGTAGTCTGTGTAAGGAAAGCACAAGCAGACAAAGAAAATCTATCGAAAATAGAAAAAAGGAATAGATTTCACACGACCATCTCTTCTCGCTATGGACTTAGTAACATAGACTTCAATCGTTTTTTACTGTTTAGATCTGAAACACTTAAACGTACTACACTTTTCGTTTTCATTCAAGAAATAGACCCAGTTTGATTCGTAATGTAAAAAAAATTCCAGCGATATCTTAATACTAATGAGAATACGTTAATTATTCATATTTCAGCAAATTCTTACCTTGCATTAATTGGTCATCGGACGAGATGCAGGTGGTGTTATGCACGCCACCCATCCATCTTCCACGACAAATGGAAGAGCCAGCAGCGAGTTATCTCCTCAGTGCACGTAACTACATTCAGCTGAGTTCATTGGTATTTTTAATGGAAGAGAATTTAGGTAACCTGCGATAATGATAACCTCAGCTTCAAGTATGATCTGTGTACCTACCAGGCTCAGGCAGCAGTTCCAGTGGGGTACACACGGGAGGGTACAGCACTAACAGCGGCACCCCAGCGTTGGGGTACACCACTCCTGAGCTCGCCCAGCAGCTTACTGCCATGGATACATCGTCTCTAATATCAGGTGAGACTCGTATGTTTGTCTATCCTATGTTATGGGGAGTTGCACCTGAAGAAGTTCCAGGCTACACTGCTGCATTAGGTCAATTATATTTGTTCATCCATCGTATTTTGTGCAAAGTCGTGCCCACAAGGGGTTCAGTATAGGCTGGGCTATGGGGTTTCCTTATTCTAATCCTCGGTAAAACGAGAACCTAATATTTTGGAACCAGGTCAAATGCTTTCTTTAGATTACACTGAAAGAAAATATTAACACTGTGGCTCCAGGTTCCCTGAAGTGAAGCCTAGCGTCTCGAAATGTGAGGAGCCTTTACCCTAAGTGCCAGGTATTTCGGACGGAGGATTTCTGCGTAACCTCTTCGTGAGCCTGACGACGCGTAGAAGACCTTCCACATACAATAGCCCAGCACCTTTTTTTATATAAAGACGACTCTGCCGTTCATTCTTTGGCACGCAGACTTTTTCAGTGGATTTAACAAAGCCTTTGCAGTTTCTGGTACTTCAGTATAGATTTTCTCCATCCCATTCCATGCTTACCTCGCATCTTTCTTTCAATGAAGCAATAAGAAGTTGACCGCAAACGACGCTGACACACCAAATTTACATGCTATACTTGATAGTACAGAAGGCGACTCAATTTCAGGCGTGTAATGTTGCCGCGTATTATTGACAATTGGCCAGCAACTGTTGGCCTGTCACGACATTCTCCCTGCGCCTTTCGGGCCTTCTTCTAAATTGAGGCCCAGTGCGACAAAAAACCCTCTAATCCCTTAGTGTGATGACGATGTAGACGCAGGAAGAAATTCTCGTTACCTCCCCCCCATAACTGCCTATGACTATGGCGAACAGCATCGCATAAACTTCGGTGATTGGAGTCATTTGCTTTTAGACGTGTTCAAATTGTCCCTCGGCTTCCCGAGCAGGTATTACTTATGCTTGATCGGCAGGGGATGGAGCCACTGCAGAGCTGTCTCTTCCAGGCTGCGACTCTGGAACGGGAACGGTCCAAGTGCATTTTCTTCTAATGCTGGGGTGGACCAGCATAAAAGTTTTGCCACTTTTATTGTTGCAGAGATCAGTGTTTTGCTAGGTGCTTATTGAGCGGTAAGGGCCCGGCTCGCTGTTTATAACAAATTATGGCTTCCCAGCCGCTGTTTACAGCGAGTTTTGGCGATGGGACCTTGTTAGTTGCGGAGCTCGAGTGTTTGAATATCAGCACTCTCGTTGTTTACAACCAGTTTCAGTAGGCCAGTGCTTAAAACCAATTCCAAGAGGCCTGTGCTTATAGCCAATTCCAGCAGCTCCGCCCATGTAGCCAATTTTAGCAGGTCCGTGCTTATAGTTAATTTCAGCAGGTTTGCCCTTATATATAGCCAATTTCAGAAGGTTCGCCCATGTAGCCATTTCAGCAGGCCCTCGCTTCTAGCCAATTTCAGCAGGCTCGAGCGTACAGCCAGTTCCAGCAGGCTCGTGCTTGCAACTAATTTCAGTATGCTTGCGCTTACCAACTTAAAGAGAATTCCACGAGGCTTGCGCTCACAAGCAATTTCAGCAGGCTTGCGCCACAGACAATTTCAGAAGGTTCGCCCTTACAGCCACTATGAGCACTACCGTTGGCTTTCAGGTGCAGAGCACACAGTGTTTACAGCAAGTTTCAGCACTGCAGTCTACACTTAAGTGCAATGCGGACTGCGCTCTACTTACGACAAATTCCAAAAGCTTTCAGTGTCTGCTCAACAGCTCTCCACACGAGGGTCTGAAGCGACCAGTGCTACGTAATTCTGAGAAAATAAGCTCCTTCTATTGAAGTAAAGTTCTGGAGACGTTCCGTAATTATTGGCTTACGCTCGTAAACCTTCGGACGCTGTGCATGAATGCAGCGCTGTGTCTGCAGAGTGAACTTTGCCATATGTTGCCGTGCGATACACGTAAGTCTTGTCTATAGCTCACCTACGTCGCTCACGTGCACTTGCCTGACCCCCACGCAAATAACATTCCGAAGAAAATACGTGTAGAGTGCTTCTAGATAATATCAAGATCCTGCACATAATTCTAACTAACTTGTGTTTAGCGCATTGTGGAAAATTCTAAGAAGCTGATTAGTTTCCACAGCATAGTACATTTTCCTTGTACCTGTGTCAAGACCTTGACAGACATTTTATAGATAATTACATTATCCCTAGTTGGATAAATGCCCAGATTCTCATGATAATTCTACGAGATTAATGCACTTTTATAGTGCACACAGAAAAATGGTTGTTGGCCATTAAGCAAAATTAGTTAACTGTAAACTACCTCGTCCTTTGAATTTGCGTCAATACACATTGTCGTTTGTGATGAACAACAGATGAACAACAGCGTTGTGAAGAACAACAGTGTCTTCTGCGATTAACTATTATTGCTTTGCAGCTAAAATATTACGTCGTTAGTGATAAGAAACCAAGTTTTTTTTTTATCGTAAAGAACATACTTTTCTGCGTGTGTAAAGATACTACAAACCTAATATTCTAACCAGCTAGCGCTTTGCTCGAGGAAATGCCTAGTACACTATCACCGAGTTGTGCTACACTATATCCAGACGCTCCTACTAAAATTTTGTCAGATGTGTACGTGGTCTTCATCTAATTATTCTCACCCGCAGTCGCTAACACTATGCACATCGTGTATAGTTTTTTAAAAATCAAGAAACCTTAACAATAGCGCATCATAGTAATACACAATATTTCCAAAGTTGAAAATGTTAATTTTAACATCTGATTAGTTTCCTCAGTAGCTTAACCCTTTAGTTCCTACTGCACAGATATGTTGATTTTACACTTGGTGTTATTCCCACAAAAAGTGATGTCCTATTGAGGCACTAAAGGGTTAAAGCCTCTGGTTGAAACTGTCAAAAATTTCGTCAACATGTTGTCAAAGAAGTATATATAGAGGAATTTCATTCAAACTGAGCATTTTTGAAACCTTTAATCCTCTGATCACCAGGTGTCTTTCTGCAAAAATCATGAAACTTACCAATATTCTAGCAAGTGGTTGCGTATACTAAATTTGCAGTATTAGAAGCTGGTGAAATCCAGACAGGAACTTCGCTGCAACTGAACGCAAATAATTACCTGACAACAGTGTCAAATAAGTACGGAGACTCGCTCTAATTATGTATATACTGGTTTGCACTGGAAAATTTGCCAGAATTTTTATCAAAGAAGTACTGGGTTTCGTTGGATTATGCACGTTTGCAACCCTGAATTATTCTGTACTCACAATGTCTTCGTCTCTAATAATAATGAATCTTACCAAAATACCATTACAAGCAGTTGCAATGCTTTTCCGTTCCCCTCTCTTCCCCACTTGGAGCTGATAATTAATAAGCCTCGAAAGTTCATTGCCTGGGCTTACAATTATGAATAATGGCATAAAAATATTGTCAAATAAGCACAGAGTTTCGCTCTAATTATGCAGGCGTTCAGCTACCGTTACAGCACCGTGAAGAACAGAGGCAGCGGTAGTCGGGGGCCGAAGTCTTGCCTCCTTCGTTCTCAGGCAAACACCGGAAGAAGTTTGGTGTATTGAGGCCGCTTGGTCCAATATATAGCAAAGTGACGCGCTCTGTCACTGCTTAGTCTTCTTAATGGCTTCTTTTGACGCTAATTTTGCTTGTTCAGTAACGTAACTCAACTTCTGCAGTGCAGCTTGCGAGCGTCGCGCGACTTGCATGCGAAGCCACCGAATTTGAAGCGTCGAAAATCTGCAGTTGTTCCTCCAGTTGCTGTGTTTTGACACACAATTAAAAATACGGTGTAACGACAGTCCAAAGATAAAGAATTGTCTCTTATTGTATCAGTTTTGATTTGCTATTTTTCGTTTTGAAATTTACACATTTTTATGCACAACAAACGAAGCGTATTAACTTTTCTGTCAGAGTAACAAGCTGGGAGGAGCACTCCGACAGCGCACATGCCTCCGGCCAGGAACGCAATGTAAATATCAAATTTACAGTGATCCTTCGTCCAAGATTTCTTTGTTATCATCGGCAAAATATGATAAGCTATTCTTCGTAGCATTCTTAGAATGGTCCGGTAAATTTCTAAATGCATAACATAACTTTTTGAGGTACGTTCTGGAAAACGAAACGAAAAACAGAAAACGGACAAGCCGATCATCACCAGAATGTGGTCTTTTGTTTCTGTAGCATTTCTAACAGCTCCTACANTTAGCACGTCCGGTAAATTTCTAAATGCATAACATAACTTTTTGAGGTACGTTCTGGAAAACGAAACGAAAAACAGAAAACGGACAAGCCGATCATCACCAGAATGTGGTCTTTTGTTTCTGTAGCATTTCTAACAGTTCCTATAACGTTATTGAAGATCCGGTTAAACCTGTTTCAGTTACATTGCCGAGAAAAAACTGTAGAAAAATGCGCTAGCTAAAGGTTGAACGGTTTTCTACTAAAGCTAATCATCTGTTTATCCTAACATCTCTGTAAATTTCATGAAGGTCCGTCTATAACTTTTTGAGTTGTATTGGTGACACAAAGAGACAAACAGGCAAGGAGATAAATAAATTCCGACAAAAACGTAATGTCATTCGAGAAGGTAAAAATATTTGTACGTTTATTGGGAAACAGAAAATGAAAGCGTTTAACTTATTTGCAGTATTTTATTTATTGCACAAATTAAAAACTGTGCAATATACATAGCCGTACGGCTCGCTGGAGTTTTTATGTCCTTAGTATATAGTATCCATTTTATAGTATACTATCATTTACTTACAGTATAGTTTATAGTACCATTTAGTGACCCAATTAAAGATTATTTTTCGTAAAATAGCCTTACTTAACAAGTGATGAAACGGTCGTTTTGGGATGTACTAGTGTAATAGTATATACGTTATATCCGTAGTATATTTTTTGTCACCCATTTTGCTTATTTCAAACAACATACGCCTACTGGTAACTTTGTCCCTGTTGTGCCTCTTCTTCCTGGTTTGTTTTTTGTTTTTATTTTTATGAATAGGTTGTCCGTTGTTTCACGCGCTTCGCTTTCCCTTTTCCACATTATTGTCGTTTTAAGTTATTTGGATGGAAATAGAGATTCAAGTTAAGAACTACGTAATATAAATATTTCGTTTGCAACGAGAGGCTTTGTGGCTTGCTACTTATAGAAATAAAACCTTCCTGCACCACAGCAGCAACGCACAACAAACGGTTCTCACATCGCTGCCGCAACACACACACACAACAAATAGTTCTGACATCGCTGCTGCAACTCCTGTATCAATATAAATTGGTCACCGTTACTACTACAAAACACCCAAAGAAACACTTCCTCTTCTACCGAAGCAAAGCGCCCACCACCAAAACATTCCATCACCTACTAAACACGTAATTGTTACTCTCACTGTGGGCAAAATTGTACTGCGTGCTACGCGTAGAGGTTTGCTAATGCAGAGGCGTTTAAAAGTGATTTTAATGGCTACGCGGTAGCCAATCAAGGAACATTGCAGCTCTTCAGTTGGAGCTTCACAAACCCACACAAGCTCTACAGCTGTACTCGCTTCGTTGTAATGAAGGGAAGTCTAAAAGTCTCTAAATTTCATACTCCCGCACACTGCAGTTTTCCTACGCTATTATAGGCAGTTCATCGCTACCTCGTGAACCGGAAGCAGCCCTTGGATCATCGCGAGTAGATCCTACGTACGTAGGTATAGGAGGGCGCCTTTTTTACCTCACCGTCTGAGCAAACGTCAAGTGCTGAGATTTGCGGGTAATGGAACCTTTCTCCGCAGTAATACTCGACGATATGTTGGGCCCGAGGCCATGGGTGCCGGTAACATACTATATAAATACTAATGCTCGTCTAAAGTCCTGGCTTTTACGTCAGATTTGATGCGAAGATTGTACAGGCTTTCGAAATTATGGCCTTTGGCTCTGTGAATTGTTCAGTGTAGAGCTCTGGCTACCGCTAGGCTTAGCTATTTCTTCTGCTCGAATACTCGTGTGTTTTTTATGATAGTTTTTTATGATAGTTTTTTTTTGTATATATTCTAATTGTGTTTTCTAGATTTGTAGTACTGATGTGGATGTGATCGGCAGTTCAATTGGTAATAGTATAATGATTCTACATTTTTCATGATATTAATTATTTTCTAGAAACGCTTACCATTAGAAATGTAGCTTCTGTTTGTGATATCATTCTTTCATCTGCTTATAGAAGAGACCTCCGTGTTGGCTGCTGCAATAGATTCTATAGCATATTCACAACAAGGAATATTTTATGAGGAGTAGTCTTCTCAGAGATACTCGAACAGAAGCTGTCGCGACTTTCGCCTTCTGCGTCCTCTGCTCTTCTATTCTTATTGCTTTCTTTGTTTCTGCTTCTTTCTGATTTTATTTATCTTTTCTCTTCTTGTGTCCTGATTTGCTGTCCCCATTAATGGGTTTCTCGCCTTGCATGGCGTACTGCATGTCCCTCCTCTGTTGACAACCTGTTTTGGCGAAGCGAAAGCAAGGATATATGGGCGACAGAATGGTGTGTGTCTGGTTCTCGGGGGCAGTGCTTCTTTTGGGTTCATTGCCTGTCAGTGCACTGCTGCGTTAGGTAGGGCTATGCTGCGGCCTGTGTGTTTCCACAAGGACTGTAGTTTTTCTGTTCAGATAAAAGAGTACGCAATAGGTTTGGAACCTTAGACTAGGATAATAAAACGATAATGGTAAGAAGTAGTAATAACTAACCGAACATACTAAAATTCTACGGAACAGAAGTTTCATTTTTCAGTGATGTTTGATCCTGTACGTACTATATCCCCCTATCTGTTACTTGACGAGTAAAAGTAACCGAATAATAATTGGGCGTATGGCAACACCAGCAGAATTGTAATGTATACAAGTTAACATACCCCGCCGCCAAAAATGATGTCGAAGAATTTGTATCGGTATCCTTTAGTGTCCATGCTTCTACCTTGGTACTATAAGGAGGATACTCTGCCACCAGTGTCATAAATACCGCCTCTTGGGGAAAAAGGTCAATTATTTTCTTAAACCAACAAGCAAGCTACAACAAGCAGATCAATATAATAAAACTGATGTTTTTTTTCTCAAGCGTAAGCTAACATAGGATACAGAGATGTATATGCTTTCTAGGTGCTCCCGAAATTTGTCACAGCTGATTTATATTCAATTAAGGACGATTTAAAAGAGAGTGAAGGAAGAGAGAAAAAGTATTCCACCGAGAGCACCATATGAACGAGACTTGGTGCGCATGCGAATTAAGCATGTATATATGTAATTTGCCTTTATTTCCTGCTTACTTGCCAATTGGAAGCTACTTTGGATCATCCGAACCATGGCTTTTACTCGGTTCTGATTTGATCAACATCTACGTTTGTTATTTCAACAGTCGAATTTCTGCCTTTCTAAACCCCATATTGGAGGGGAGGCAAGAAGTAAATTTATATATAGATGAACTCTCATTGGTCGTTATGATAGTGTCCGATCATTTTTAAGCATCCCTGAAGTTTATAGCTGCGTTTTGTGCTACTAGGCATTTTCCGCACTATAGCCTGTAGCGAGATGTCCCGTTTCTATGATATTCAAAGTCGTGTAGTCTATTACGGAAATGAAGGGAGCTATAAAAAACTGTTGAAATGCATGCATCAGACCTCAAGCTGGTATATAAATCGGGGAAATCGTTATATTTTGCAGCATTTTTTTGTTGCGTGGTTTCTAGATATTAGGTTCCCAAAGTGAGAACGTTGGATGACTGTAAAGAGTTAACACAACCCTTGTTGATGTTGAAAAAGTTTTCCTACATCAACAACCAATCTTACAGGAATTATGCCGCCTCAGATGCCGTTTTACTAGTGTACCTTCTTGATGTGACCAGAATTCTGTTAGGGGAAGCGTTCACATCTTTGCAGTATAGAAAAGTTTTAATATGTAAAATCATTCACTGGCGAGTTCATTCAACACAATGGGTAGGCTCTTTCGCGAGAAATCTGTAGAGTTCATGACCGTGAATGATAAGTTTTCTAACATAAGCTGTGGTATTTTGTACCTCAATTATCATGTTTATGTGAGGTCAGCACAGCAGTGTCATGTCGCCCCGTCGCCTCATACTCTCGCATACTAGGGCCTGACTTGCACTGTAGCGACGCCTCGGGTCACCACCTGTTGCCATGTTAATTTCACACGTGACACCAACATGTTTGCCTGTAACATTGCGTATAGAAGCGACCTAACGTTTGCTCCGTCATGTTTGTGTCATCAACACCATTTCACCGCTATCCAGTGTATACCATCATCCAGTTGCCACCATTATCCAGTTGCCGCCATTATCCAGTTGCCGCCATTATCCAGTTGTCACCATCATCCAGTTGCCGCCATCATCCAGTTGCCGCCATCATCCAATTGCCACCACCATCCAATTGCCACCACCATCCAATTGCCACCACCATCCAATTGCCACCATCATCCAATTGCCACCATCATCCAATTGCCACCATCATCCAATTGCCACCATCATCCAATTGCCACCATCATTCAGTTGCCACCATCATTCAGTTGCCACCATCATCCAGTTGCCACCATCATTCAGTTGCCACCATCATCCAGTTGCCACCATCAGTCACCAAGTTCACAAATATTTGCGCGGGTCGCCCCACCACGGCCCGCTGCCCCGGTCTGATCTACAACAGCACCGCCTGATTTCCGCTGGCGCGCCGTCGTGAGGTCGCCACCAATCCTGTCGTCAACACGGCCTCCTGTGAACATTTCTGGGAATGGATTAGCTCTCCCTTCCATCGCGTGCCTTTGTTTTCTTCGAAGGCAATTTTCCTGGGGGTCCATTCACGGTTTCGAAGCGTTTGCAGGCCTGCAAGTAATTGGGTGCTGATGCATGGCAATGACATACCTCGGCTGGTACTGCTGCAACCTTTCTCTGAAACGTCTTGCGCAGGCGCCTCAGATTTTTCTTTATATTAGTATTTAACCGTTAAACCCAGAATGCATATATTTATTTCGTGTTCTCCTCAGTAACAAATAGGGGCCATAGACCATAGGGATGGACTGCAGACCATAGGGTTGAGCCTAGACCTTAGGGTTAGTTTAGTTAGGTTCATCCGTCCTATGTTGCAGCGGGCACTGACCCCAGGGGGGACCTTTAGGTTACTTTAGCTTTAGTTGAACCGTTGGGGTATCTTCTCTTCGAGTTCACAGCGCTTCCTTCCGTTTTCGTACTCCTGCTGATGTTACTTTCTTCTCTTCTTTGATGTTACTTTCCTCTCTTCTTTTCCGACTTGCTGTTCCCGAGCGCAATGATCATGTATAGGAGCACCCCTGTGCATGGGCTCCACGTTTCAATCCAAATAGTGTAGGTCCCTTCTTTCTTCCTTTGTGAGAACACCTTTCTGGTGGTAACGGAGACTTAAGATATTCAACATAACAATAAGGAAGACCGATGGCTATTCTAACCGTAGTAGAACTGGCTGCACTCGCTTGTGACGTTTTGGACCGGACCACTATTTATGGAAAACGGGTGCAATGCCCCCTCCGCATCATAGCAGAATCACTACTACGTTCAACAGGAAAGCAGAAAAAGCTTCAGCTTAAATTATTTGTCTACATTTTTGATGGCCGGAACTGTAGTTGAGAGAACTAGTATTTCCCGATTAGCAGAGAGATTCAATGCCACTAGTTATGTGTGCACTATTTGTTCCATGTTGGGCGTTTTTGCATCTTATTGGATAGGCGACATTGTTGACGAGGGTGATTTGCGCTTGGAATATTAGTAACCATAATTTTTACTCATATATTTTTATTATTGTAATTATTTTTGAGTATTTCTATAATTTTGTGATTTGTATTATTAGCCGAATTTTATTTATTTGGCCATAGGAATAGGGTATCGTTGGGTACACTCATCCAAAGTTATTGGAAGTGGTGCTTCATGGCACCCCCGCAGGCTGCTTTCACCTTAGCCAGTCGTTTAGTACGCATTTCCTGTTCGCCTACTTTGTTTCCTTTTATTTTCATGCTCCTACTGATGTGCATTTCTGCTCTTCTTCTTCCTCGAATTCATCATCATGCTTAACTGTTCATCATGTGTGGGAACACCTTCGTGCATGGGTTCCACGTTTTCGTTCACATAATGTCCAATCTTTCCTCTCTCTTTCATTGCAGAAACTGTTAATACTATTAAAAGGCACAAAAATTTGGATTTTGAGTTGATGCAAAAGAAATCATGGTTTCAGAGCCAATTTGAATTTTTCGTTACCGATGCCTTACTTGGTGGAGGTATGCCCTCTCAGGGTGCTCTAGTTACTACTGTAGCGTTTGTTTAATTATTATCATTAGTAATTTTATTGCTATTTTTTTTAGTAAAATTACTTTGTTTATGTTATCTTCATTAAAACATTTTTAACTTTAGAATGATCCACCAGGGGAAATTCACCAGATTTCAACTCTGAGAATCATTACCTTCAAAAAAAAAAAAAAAAAAAAAAAACATGCGTCTGTGTGATTGATTAGTTATAGAAAGTTATTGAGCGGAGAATGTGCAAAAAAAAAAAAAAACGTGACAAGAAAGACTGAATATTTGCTTCTTGTGCAGGTGGCAGCAACGCAATGCTGGAGGGGAGTCCAGGGACCGTGACAACAGACTACGACATGTCTGTGTCAGCTGCAGGTGCCGGCAGCAGTAGCAGCTCTTCAGGAGTGACCAACCTCCACGAGTCCGACCGACCCCACCAGGAGTTCAAACAAGAGTACAAACAGGAGTACATGATGCCAGGTTACTCTTCACCAGACCATCTCAGGAGCTCTTCCATGTCGGATCCTTCCGCCACAGCCAGCAGCGGTTCCTCATACAACTCAGATGCCCGGGTCATCACTTCCGATATGAGGACAGGCAACGATATCAGCTGCTCGCCGTTTACTCCTCCAGTTACGAGCACCTCTTCTCCAGCCCTCGTAACGGCGGGGACCATCTTTCCCGCAGGGGGTGGATCGAATGGGGCAGCAGGATCCAGCTCCAGCCATTCGGGTGTCATGCCCGGCTGTGGGAGCAACAACTCAGGTGGATCCTCAGGGCCCGCGGGGTACCCGGGCTATATTGGAGGCACGTACTACGCGCAGGCAGCGTCAGGCCAGAATTACCTTGGGACGTCAATAGGTATGCTCTATCCACATCTGTACCAACAGCAGGGACAGTTGCTATTGGATAGGCAGGACCAGTATGCAAGACATGACTACAGAGACCTTTCTGCCGGAACCCCAATGTTAGATGACCCAGCTATGCAGGCTCGGTACCTCGCCAGTAGGGCGGGTGGGCAGAACCCAACTGACGTTTGGAGACCTTATTGATGTCTATGTGTCTATGTCTTAGTATAGCTGCCGCCGTTCCAGTGAGAATTGTATCCGAGGTTCCTAAATTGTAAATAATTGTATAGTGTTTGCGCTGGCTGCTACCCATTGGGTAGTACATGGATAGGTGTACTTAGAGGAACTGCTGTAACTATAGTTCTAATTTATTTCTTATTTGTTTTAGAAACAAGTGACATAAGATATTCTTAACCGAAATACAGCATTTGATGTCTCACCAATATTCTAAGTACTTGACAACTTAGAGTAGAGGTCAGAGAAAGCTATTTTCTAAAATGCAGTACAATTTTTAATTTACATTACGTCTCGATTTGACAGCGATATAGATTATTATTATTATATTATTATATTGAGTAGTTTAAGTCTCCGTCTCCACAGCAAAGGCGATTTAACAGAGGAAGAAGCAAGGGACACATAGTGTGACGATAGATACGTGGAACCCATGCACGAGGGTGTTCCCACACAGGATCAACGCGCATGGGAACAGCAAGTCGGGAAAGAAGAGTNAGGCCTAGCTAATGGCTAAGGTAACCTACACAAACCCCCTGGGGGCGCTACTCCCCATAACATAGGATGGGCGAACCTAACTTACCTAACCCTATGGCCTATGGCCCATCCTATGCCCCCGGAGGGGCGATATAGATCATCACGAAATAACATACATAGCTTCGGTTGTATTCTCTGGACTTTGGATTGCGTTTTTCTTGAAAAAAATTACTGAAAACACAAAATGAAGGCGCGGCGGTATGATAGCAGCTTGAAAGTTCAGGTCTTGATATTTTTTTGAAAAAGCAATGAAAAAAAAAACACAGTTAAGAACTTGACTAAACATATATCGTGCAAATGTTGACGCTGATTTAGGAGAACATGAGCATGAACTTGCAGTAGATCAACGAGAGAGGAACTCCCATCAGTATGTTACGCATTTGATGGAGGCACTGTATTGGGGTTATCCCTCTGTGTAACAATGACATGATGAGTCACAAAAAAAATCTATTTGGACGAATAGCTTTACTGTTTTTAGAAAGTTCTGTAAATTTCCTCTTTTGCACTCTTTTAAACTTCGCAGGAGTTTGCTGAGGTGGATCAAGAGTACGGGATTTCATCTTCATATCGGACTTTAGTCTGAAATAATCTTGGTTAGTGTTTCTTAATTGAAATCTTGCTTGTAAACTATTAAATTTAATGAGTTTATAACATTAGATTTGAAATGAATATCTTTCTTACAGCGGATTTTCCGGTTAATATCTTAGGCGTCATTGAATATGAAGTGGATACTTTCCTTACGATGCTTGCTGTTTAGGTTTTTGACAGAAATAACCATCATATGTAAAAGTAAAAAGATGTAGACATTCTTAGGTTCTGCCTCCTTCACAAATAAACAGACTCTTATTGGAATAAAAATTCAAATTGAGAAAAAAAGCGTCAGGATGGCATCGTTATAGCTCATAGTAGAAGAAAAAGGTCATTCACATGTTGTCCGGAGAGATTTGGTTTTGGTCGCTGAAACAGCCAATGGCTGCTCTGAGGCGAAACTTGAGCTGGAACGTCACTAGTGGCTTCAGTGGTGACGTTAGTGTGCTCCTGATGGTGCTGTGTTAACTTTTTGAGAAAGCAGTGACGCGTGGGCGGTGATTCGCAGCCAAATCCCTTTCTGTGAACTGGCAAATTTTTTTAAAAATTAACTGACTATCTACATAAAAGTTACTGCATTTAAATAACATTCCGTGAAATATAAACTATTTGACGCTTCACTAAGCAGTAGATAGAAGTGCTGCATTTAAAAAAAATTAACATAGAATTTTTCAGGAATTTGAAATTTCTAAGCGTCTCTAGTAACTGATCATATTTTTAAGATAAAAAAAAAGGCTACATCATTTAAACTGTAAATGTTACAAAATTGTTTCTGCGAGAGTGTATTATTTGACAGTATGGAGTTTATCTGTTTTACTAAAAATTTGCGAGTTGCATTTATTTAAATGCAATGTGAAGCTTGTAACCTCTTTATGTTAATAATTTGTTAGTTGAATGCAGTGTCATAAGCCTCTTACACGAAAATATTACACGTTAGGTAACTACCAAAGCCATTTACGTTACTGTAATGATGATCGATTGTGCTTAAGCTTTTCAGGTCGGAACACTTACTGCAATCGTGCGAGTATTTAAAGAAAAAAATCGTAACTTAAAACTTCTGAAAAGCAAGGAAGTCACCTCTCCCCCCCCGCAGAAAAAGCAATCGTGAGCTAATTGAATATATTCCTGAAAATATGAAATCTAAATTCTTCAGCTGCTGTTTTCAAAAAAGTGGTCAAGAAATGGACGCACTGAGATAATTATTTATATTTTTCAAAATAAGTTACTTATCAATGAATAGAAAGTAACTTGGCTTCTTGAGGGTAATGAGCTTTCCTCTCTGAATACTTATGTAGCTACCACAGCAAATTGAAGTACAGTGTAGCGAATGAATTTAAGTGTAGTGTACATACTGTAGATAAATTGCATGCCATTGCCAAGGTGCTGTTGTGTTCAATGTTGATTTTGTTGATGCGCTTTTTGCATGCTGATTTGCCGGCTTTGCTAGAACACTCTTAAGACTTTGTTCGAAATAGCTTCTGTAATTAGAAGGGGAGCTTATTTAAACGCTGAAGTAAAGTTGTATGTCAGAATGGTTTTTAGGAAACTTTCACTGCGGTAGAAAATCTACAAACCGTCAAATTCGCATTAACAAATACTACTTGGATCCTTTAATCTTTCATGTTTCGAAACGAAATATTTCGGCTGTCCGTAAAAAAACATAGGCGTTTTCGGGTCGCTCTGTGTGATCGAGATAATCTTTAGCTTTGGCTTGCACGGAAGTCTAAGCTCGACTGGATATTTGGTACTTCTAATCGAGTTTCTAATTTCTATCATTATTTGTAAAACGAAGTGAGGCCTTACGCAACACCAGCAAGTCCGGAACGCTTCTGAAAAAAGATAAATCTAGCAGCTATTGGCCCATTAACTGCAAATGACGGAAATATCAGTTTCCAAAACGGTATTCAAGATACGCATACTGCACGTAAGGGGTTAACGGCTGTCTTAAACGGCTGTAGCCTCTCAGGGGGCATAGGATGGGCCATAGGCCATAGGGTTAAGTTAGTTCAGGTTCGCCCATCCTCTGTTATGGGTAGCGGCGGGGACCCTGGAGCTTATCTTGGCCGTTAGTTAGACCCTCGGGACTTCTGTCTTTCGTGCCTACTTTGCTACCTTCTGATTTACTAGGAATAAAAATCTAAGGATGCTGTGCCCTAACCTTGTTGGACACAGTATCCATGTTAGAAATACATGTTTTTTGTTTTGGTGGAAATTGATCATGCCGTGATGTGCGTTATCAAAGAGTGATTGCAGCTGTCAGAAAATTAATATTTCAGAAATTGAAATAAAAGTTCCTGAAGTTTTCTGATATTTAAGGATAATTCGAATATTGTTATCGCGAAGGTTTGTAATATTGACTTTCAGAATTTCGTTTTGTAAACTTTATGCTTGTCCAGCTTTCAAAATTCGTCAAATATTGCTTTGTCACTTCTGCACTGACTTCAAAATAGAGTAAGATTCTTAAGCAAACTATTCCCCACCATATTCCGCGTAAAGATGATAGACAAAATATTTTTTAGAAACACCATAATTTTTCTCCGTTTTCTGTAAAGCGCATTAAATGCAACGCTTCACAACTAATGAAAATTCTCCCCTATGTTAGTATAAAATGCTATTCTTATGTCAGTCTTAAGTACCTATGAATACCTCAGGATGCTCTGCTCTAAATATGTTTGACACAGCATCCATATGAGAAATAAATGCTATTATTATTATCATAATTATATTATTGTTATTAGTCACACTCCTACTGGTATTACTTTCGTCTGTTCTTCCTATTTCTTTTCGATTCGCTGTTCCCATGCTAGTTGATCCTGAGTGGGAATACCTTCGTGCATGGGTTTTACTATATGTCCCTTCGTTTTCCTCTCTTAGAACTGATGCAGGGAAGCTCAAACTATCTTATGCGCCATACCAAACGACTGTTGATCCACTCAACTGAATGCGGATCTCGGCAATAAATTCCAGTCCAAAACGGACCGCTGTAGAAAAAAACCGACTAAACCTACGAGTTCAGAACCTGACAGTCGCAACATGCGAGTTTCTCTATATGCAACAGAACCCTTCTTTTGAAACGCCCTGGTTGAATCTAAATAGGTTTAAGCCACGTTTTCACGCTCGTACTCACTTCGATGCAATTTGACAAGTAAAACCGCAGTTCTTGTCCACTTTGCATTTTTCCGATTTCATAGTCCCTTCAGATCTTACACGTACTTTCCTTTGTTCTTCCTCTTCTTTTCTGCCTTGATGTTCCCATGATCCCGAGTGCCTTCTCCGCAGGGGATGTAGCATCTGGCCGCAGTTCCTGCTGAGAAGGTTCGTTTTGTAGAGCTAGGTAGGTCCTCTATATTTCCTTTTCTGTTCCGCGACGTGGGCCGCCGAATGGTGGTAAGCGACCCATCCCATGGGACTCCTATCTGCTCCCGCGTGGGGGGCCACGGAAGGGACCCCCCCGCACGAGTGTTCGCTTTCTTATGTCTTCTACTCTTTTCATTTTTCGTCTCCTTCTCTACGCTGCACGACTGAGAGATTTCGTTCGACCGAGTCGTGTGGAGTTGGAGATGCTTGCGCTTTATTTCCTGCCAGACATGGTGCATCTGGCCAAGATTGTTCTAATAGAACTCATTTGAGTTCGACTAAACTTCTAAACTATATCATGCAAAATTAGATCGCTGTTATATAGTCTTTGTATCTGATACGTCGGGAAAACCCACAATATAATAATAATAATTATTCAATATATTAATAATAATAATAATAAAGAAAGCGCTCTGCTTGGAACAGCGCACATCATTCGCTAAGAGCTCCGAGCCTTAGGTCACGGGATATGACCCGGCGCCAGAGTGTAGAGCTGAACATCGCTCAACCGACTCAATTTGGGTCGTGAAAGCCCCTCGATAATAAAGTAGCGATATCATCTACGGAACTTACGATGACACTAGGAATATGAGCGGTAATTTGAATTTTCTCATCACATGAATGATTACTGCTTCTAACTTTGAGGGTGAATTCACTTGTGAGAAGTTGTGTCAGTTGATGTGGGTTCGGTAATAAAACTGGGAATAAAATAAGCTATTGCGATTTACTCATGAGTGCGACATTAAAAAAATGTTCTTTTTTTGCTTGAGAGCCATGCAAGTCAAAATAAGAATCAAATTTAGATAGTATTACTCTCTCTTCTTCTACCTTTAACTTTGCATAATTCTATCCTTCATGTAAGGCTTATTCATCCGAATCAACTTTGTACATAGAAGAATGTACATTCAATTGTCAACAGTTCCCGATGTAAAAAAATTGAGGATTGCTTATTTTCGTAAAGGTGCTTAAAATAAGTTAAAGTAAGTGTTGTAAATATTGCATGTGATTTAGAATTTGTTAAATACTTCCTGCGATGGAGTGCCTGACCCGAACGCAGCTGCCGTTTTTCTCTTTATAATATGAAGTTTGTTACTTAGTCGGCAGGTTACTTCTTATAGTAATCGCAGATCTTGTAGATTCTACCATGTGCAGTAAAGATGGGTGTGAGAAAGGGATTGCATAAACATATTGAATTCAACAAGCCGTAAAGAATTCTGAACACCAAGCGAAGGATTCTTCTCGTGTATTTTTTTTAATTCAATGAACTGACAATGACCCTATTCCCTATTTTTTCTTACAACCTTGTTAGTCCTTGTGTTGATATCAGCCTTTCTGTGCGGAGTGTAATTATAGTGGTAATCTTCTCAGTACAGCAGCCCCGTATATTTCAATGCAGAGTTTGACTTCTGTGTGATAAGACTTGCTGCACTTTTGCTAAAAACCTTCTAGTTGCTGACGACAGCTGAAACAAAAAATATGTGGCGACCCTAAAAATATTGAAATACTGGGATAATTTAAAGACATATAACACCCTGAATGCAAGTACTGAATAGCGGAACACATGGAACCAAGTGCATTTTTTTTGCTAGAATAAGTTAATAGTTTCTTAGTTGGAGCATAGCTATAATGTTAGGATAAACGAACAGTTCATAAGCTGTAGAAATACTTGTGCCTTTTGTCTTGTTAATGTTCAAGCTGAAAATAACCAAAATGTAGATCTATCAACCCCTTAGATCAATTTTGGTCCATCTTGTCCTCAACTTGACCCCAAAATATACATTTTAAGATTAGATTAGATAGCCGACAGTAGATGGTCCAACAGGCCCATACCTGGAGAGGAGCCGAGGCATTTGCTCTGGTCCTCGGTGAGCTACTGCCGTCAAGGCATTGGCGGGGGGGGGGGGCTGGTGTTACGAGCGCTGAGCTCCTCGAGACTTTCGTGGGTTTACTTCAGCCCTATAGGCTACAGTGAATAAAGAAACAAATATCGAAATTCTATAGCCAAGAATGAACTCCCTAGCAGTGGTAGCCGTATGGCTGTGCAATATTGTTGCAGCCTGTACACGTGTGGCGCTTAGAAAAGCAGGCGCGTTGTGGGAGGGGGAGTCTTTTTCTTTACTTCGATTCTCTAGGCAGTGGGTATTTTACGGGCGGTTCTTGATTCACGTGATTTTGAGAAGCGCAGTTGTTATTTTATGGGGAGCATTTCCCAGGCTAGTCTCCAAACCCTCATTGTGGTGTTGTGCTCTTTCGGCTACGGCGTGAAAGCAATAGAGATAATGATCCTCTTGTTGTCCCTACCTGGATATCTTGGGCCTTACATTCCAAAGAGCGCCCTCAGGGGCATATTGTGGCGGGCCCTTTCCCTGCCACAATATGTTTGGGCATCACGCACCCAAGGGTCCCGAGTGCCTTCTCCGCAGGGGATGTAGCATCT
>LQNS02278163.1:2859104-2890022 GCA_001587735.2 Parhyale hawaiensis
GTAAAAAAAAAAAAAAAAAAAAAAAACTTGCGACCTATCACGTCTCACAAGCTGCCATCGTTACTCGAGACAAATTTTATCTAGTGAAGTGTCTTCTATTTTTTTGTGTAGCAGTTCGTAAGGCGAGTAACATTAACGACACTTCTGAATTTTGCCGTACTGTACCAAGTGCAGTAAATATCTGTATTTTGAGCACCTTTTTGGATGAATCAAGTCAAACTACAAACAGATAATTATTCGTAAAAACTTGTAGCCTGTTAACAGACAGTTGCGAATGATACAGGTGAAGAGAATTAAGTATAGATCAACAGTAGAAATATGAACATAGAAGACAGCTAAGTCAGCACAAAGGAGAATCGTCCTAAAGGGCTTGGCAGCATAAGATAATCGATGAAGTCCTCTCAGTGAACGAATTCACATAGCATAGGATGGGCGAATCTAACTCGTCCAATCCTTCGGCTTCGCCTCTGCCCCTTAACGAGCTCATAGCAATACTATATATTTCAATAAGCTAGTAAAATGCTTGCACAGTTCTATTTCGATCAGTTTAGTGAGCAGAATAAGAGAGAAATTGCAAAAAAAAAAAAAAAAAAAAAATGCTACCCAAAAGTAAGTAAAATTCTAGCAGAGCAGTACCAAGAGTAGTTTGCAGGGTAGAATGAGTGAGAATTTGCAGAAAAAATACAAACAAAATGTTGTACAGAACCGAGTGACATGCGCAGCTGCAAATAAATAATTCCATGTAAAATAAGTAATATTTTGCAAAAGAATGAAAATATTACCCCTGAACAATTGAGACACGTGCAAAAAAGCGTTCACCATAACCCCCGTAGCCCGTTCGCTCTACCCCCTCCACGTCACTCTCCCACCGAACGTCTCAATAGAATTCCGGAGGAGCAGCGCCAACAGACGGATCCGATAATGGAAGTGTTAGTTGCGATATAAGTTTTGTTTGTTCAGGAGAGCACACAAGCCTCGGCAGCAGGGATACCCATCACCTGTAATGGAGGATAATGAACAGTTGCGTAATGCAGGACATGTGTGCCTGTGGTCGCGCGATGTGATAGAACAGTCGCCCCGATGGTGTTCGTCAGATTGTTGCGTCTAGGGCGAGTGGAATGGATAGGCGAGACGACTCTGGTGGGTGTTCCGTGCCTAAAGGCGAGCTGTGTTCCATCCGTACAGGGACATACTGTGTTTTGCACAGTTTAGTTATAGTGAGTGGTTTAAACCCCCAGGTCCGGATGAAAATTATGTCACAGGAAAAAGAAGAATGGGACACATCATATTGTTGGTAGAAGGAAACGTGGAACCAATGCTAGAGGTGTTTCCACACAGAATCAAAGTGCATGGGCACAGCAACTTTGGAATGAAAAGGTCGACAGATCAGGAAAAAAATAATCAGTAGGAACATGAAAACAGAAGGAAGCAAAGTAGGCACGAAAACCTACCTACAGAGTCCCTTTGGAGCGCTACTCTCCATAACATACGATGGGTGAACCTAACTAACCTAACCCTATTTCCGCTGAGGGAGTGTTTTACGCAAGGACGAACGGAGTTCGGGTTTACGGTTTAATAGGCTTTTAAGTGTAGCTAATTAGCCTACAGTCCAATGAATACGTACGTGTAAGGTTAGGTTGGGCCAGGTCTGGTTCTGCTAACGTCCAAAAAGCTGAAAAAACAAGGTTATTTATACTAAAAATCCGTAATAAACGATTTAAACTTGACGCTAAGTAAGGCCAATCAAAGATTGACGCTAAGCAAAAAAAAAAAAAACACTTCTACCATAAAAAAATTCTGCATTAAACATTCAAAATCAATAAAAAACACTAAAAACTCACATAAATACACTAAAAACACTTAGGAACGCTAGCAGAACCAGTCCTGGATCGCCTAACCTTACACAGGCCAGCACATTGGAAGGCGTTCTCTAGCAGGGGTGGTCGGTCGGGGATAGGGATGGATCAAGCCAAAAACGGCCCGTTTGGCTCCCAGAATATCGTACGGCAATTTCCGCTAAATCTTACAGGGTAATCAATGCTCTTGCCATTTTCTTTTCTAGCATGAGTCTTCTTTCTTAAAAAGAGAAAAGAGCGACACACAGTATGTCAGTTTATCAAAGCTGGGCAGTGAATCATTAGCAGCACTAGAGCGATCATTCTCTGGTTATTATTATTATTATAAACTTTGTTTAACCTCCGTAGCCGCAACTCAGGCGTTCCAACAGAGATGAGTGCGTAGTATTTAAATACCACAAAATTTGTAGCGTGGCCTACGTGCGCTACTACGGGCAGGAAACAAGGCGCAAAGCATAGTAGGAGACACTCGAGTGGTCGGCCTCTTTCACGGCCTTCCATACGAGAGAGATGAGAGAAATCCCGCGGACTAGGTACGCTATCTCGATCGACAGTCCACCTCGCGGAACAGAAAAGAAAATAGAGAACCTACCTAACTTTACAAAACTAACATCGTCAGCAGGAACTGCGGCCAGATGCAACATCTCCTGCGGAAAAGGTACTCGAGTTTACCCTGGGGTCCATTCTCTGGTTATCACACGCCAACTTTATTTAGCTTATTTTAAACGGGGCTAGCAGCATAAGCGAGTGAGCACCCACACACTGCAGACGAGTATGAACACAGGACGATAAACACTCCTACACTGCAGACGAGTATGAATACAGTACGATAAACACCCCTACACTGCAGACGAGGATGAATACAGTACGATAAACACCCCTACACTCCAGACAAGTATGCATACAGGATGATACACGCCTCATAAGTATCATTGCAATGCTTCTCATGATTTAAGAGAAGAACAATCCATCACAAGATGCAGTATAATGGGCTCCTCGTGATGAATAGTAAGTGTAACTTGCAGGAGCCCTGGGGTCCACGCGATAGGTGTAGAAGGCTAGGAATCATAAAGAGGCTTCAATCATCCGATTTATCACATTCACAATCACCACAATCGTAGGAACGATGACATATGATTGTGCTTGGAAGGCGCAGAGCTGCGTGCTGCTCGCAGCTCCTTGTTGTTCCTGCAGCTCGGGAGCTCCCAGCCCATGGCGGGGGCAGCAGGTCAAACTTCGATTGCAATTTTTGCTGATGTGGGAGTTCCATCTAAACAAAAAAATTAGGTTGGGGGGCCGCAGCAAACTATGGTGAGCGTGTCAGGATTGTGATGCCGATTGTGTATTGACGTCAGCATCACGTCCAGCGCCAAGTATTGATGAGCTTCTGAAGAAACACAGATCTCAGTGACAGTTACGTGAAATTTCTTCAAATACTTCGTCCAAGAACGAATCTTTTTAAGGAATTGACGTGACGCTTCTATTGCGATCGCACAACAGCATGCATTACTGAACTCTTAACCCACTTTCACCTGGCGTGAATCTTTGTTTTTCATAGCAATATCACTGTTTAAGAATATAAAAAAACCAGGACAGCATGCTCTGATGGGTCAATTTACCGTCGAGGTAAGTAAGACTAGAGCCTTCACGGAAACCCAGAGCCCTCGCCATAACAGATCTTACCTCACCAACAGTCCTACATGTACAGAGCCCAGAAATAACAATGGTTAGACATTGCTCGTAGATTCACACAACACTCGCACGCCGCCTATATATCCTCGCTTTCGCCTTGCTATAGGAGTCCGAAAAACGCCAAAGAGGTCAGCATTTTGGAGGAAGTCTAACATCACGCTGTGGTCATCGCCGAACTAGAACACCAGTCCTGCTAATGAACATTAGTGTAGTGTGGGTTATGCGAGATTTTGACAAAGGAAGCGTTCATATGATGGTACCTACCGACCATGGTTGTACTGCCTCTGATTTGGTGACACAACCAAGTACCTACTCAAGCGCTACCTAACGCACCAACCGAACTTGGAGATGGATTTTTTACACAACTTCACGAGTCCAATGCCGATTTCGCCGTCAGTGAAAGTAGCAAAACTTTGTGTTTTTGTTCTAAATTATTAGGCGTATGAAGGGTAACTAACGGACAGTCCTGCAATGTTTAACTCTTTCACTGTTGAAATCTCGCTACTGTAAAATTTCAACATTGCAGGCTCATAGAACCTCTTTTCTTTGGCATATCCATAGACTAACATTACCATTCACTTCTCACTGGTTATTTTAGTTTATCTTCAATTCAAGTTACTTCGAAGATATCAACTGAACTTACCACTTTTGTGTTTGAGTATTGAAAATCCTATCTAATCTTTCCATTGATTAACCGAGGTACAGAGATCGCTGAAGAATAAGTTCACGCTAGCACGTTATGATACCTGCATTAGTTTCAGAGGTAAAATATAGATTATTATGTTAAAAATTGAGTCGTTCTTTCCTACATATTTGCTATGGAGCAAAGAGAGAGAAAAAGCAACTGGAGACAAATAGAGTAAAACAAAAAAAAGAGAGGACGTGCATGGAAAATAGCCGCCCTTTTCCATTATATAAGTTACTTAACCCTCTCTAGACGTAACACCGGTGTTTCAAGATATGAAAATAAAGGGACATGTTGTATATCGATAGAAACGTGGAACCTATACACGAAAGTGGATCAACGCGCGTTGGAACAGCAAGCCAAGAAAGAAGAGGAAGAACAAAACAAAGCATCAGTAGGAGTATGAAAACGAAAGGGTGAATAGTGCGCACAAAAAAAAAAAACAGTCCAGAAACGAACGCTAAAGCCCCTATTACACGGGCGAACAATGCCCGGCAAACAGGAGGAATTGCCTGGTTGGTAGCCCGTTTTGCTGCTGCCAGCGGTTGGCTCACTGTAAGAACTTTGTCTCCAGAGCAGCGGCCATTATCAGGCCAACATTCAATTCATTTGTTTTGTGCCTTTCAAATTGTTGCAAAATTATTTCAAACTATGTAGTTATAGTAGTTATTTCATTCCAAAACTTGTAGATTTTGCTCACTGTTAATCATGTAATTTAGAGCTGCCCTCATCACGTGACCTTGAGATTTCACCGTCTCGTGCAATAGCAGCTCAATGTTCGGCAGGCATGTTCTCAGAGATTCTGTCAGCTGTTCGCCAGACATTGCCCGCACGTGTAATAGGGCCTTTAGCTAATGGCTAAGGAAACATACAAAATCCCCTTGGGTCGCAGCTCCCCAGAAGGGCCATAACACCGGATGTGAAAACCTAACTAACTTAATCTTATGGCCCATCCTATGTCCCCTGATGAGGGGGGGGGGGCCCTATGAAGTAGAGCGACTATGGAAACAATAGGCAAGATGGCAATGCCGACTATCAGTAGAATTAAAAAGGGAGGAGGGTGGTACGAAAAGCTATGCATCTTTTCGAGGCGTAGCTCAGGCTAATATATATGAGATTATTCACGAAAAAACGAAAGCTAGTAATGTTCTTACCATTGATACAATTCTAGTTCGACTAGCACAGTAACAGGCACGCGAAGCCCTTATACTAGCAGTGATATGTAATTTTGTCTTGAAATATACGTTGAAGTCTCAATTTCATAGTGAAATCACATAAGTCAATTCCAACAGTCTCAAAATTGAGCAATTCGTTACTGCTGCTGCTGCTACTAACGCTACTACCCCAATGAAAATAAAGCATGAATGCTTCCATGTGATTAGTCCATTCGAAAGAGTAAGGTCGCAGACCTTTCCTTTTAGAAAGGAAGCTATGTACCGATCAATAAGTTGTATGATCGAGACTGCAATGCATGCTTAGTAATGATCCTTACTCATCCTAATGGCAGCGGCAACTCATGCGTAGTCTGTATTAATGGAGACTGCAACGCATGCTAGGTAGTGATCCTTATACTGCATCATGGAGACTGCATCGCATGCTAGGTAGTGATCCTTATACTGCATCATGGAGACTGCATCGCATGCTAGGTAGTGATCCTTATACTGCATCATGGAGACTGCATCGCATGCTAGGTAGTGATCCAAGGGTTGCGTATTAAAGTCTACAACGCGTGCTATAGGTACTGGTACATAGACACTATTACGGGTACAGCAGCATAGAAAATATGGCCAAGCAGCCAGCAGAGAAGTCCTATAATGGAAGAATGATTTGTCGAGCGGGGGCTGGTGTCAAGATGGAATCGATGAATCAACGCTAAGCGTAGAGCAGGAAATGGTCTGCCAGTCTAAGTGTACTTCATTATGGCGAAATTTCATAGAAAGGAGTACTCCGGGAAGGTGTTACCTAGTTATGCAGAAGAGGCTCTACATCCACCTGAGGATGTTGTAAATGATAATTTAGAAGCTGCAACATATCCACATGGCGATGTTACCTATAATGTAGAGGAGGCACAACAACCACCTGGTGATGTTGCAAACTACAGTATAATTTACAAGAAGCACAACATCCAGCTAGTAATGGGAGTGTTCATTACATGCAATAGCGCAACAACATTCACCGTTTCGGTTTCGAGTTGATGCTTCATGTACCTAATCTTTATGTCAAAACTGAAGGATCTTCTTACAATTTATTGTTCAACTCCTGAAAGCTTGGCATTAGAGTCACCCAGCAAAGAACAGCCACTCTCAATTGCATCAAATTTTTATCAGTTTATAAAATTTTTGCAATATGTCAAACACATCTTAACCTTCACTTACTTACTTCCATAATTGCACGGGTAATACCCACAAAAAATATGCATAGCATGCAAAGTTCTCGTAGATGACGTCTGGGAAGAACAAATGCCAAGTACATTGGCAACTCCATGCATCTCCGAACCAACATGAACGAAAATCTTACATGAACGGTATCACAAAAATCGCAAAACACTGCAAAAAAAAATGGCGCGCGAGAGCACGTCCCTATATAATACATCACGACAAAGTATGATTTCCACCAACTAACGAGCAAATTGCAGCATACAAGCAAAAATAAATTGAATCCATGAAAAAGTCCAAGAAAAACCTCTCCGGTGCGGCTTGTTGCGGTTTCCGTCGCAGCGCCGCGCACAGTGCGCAGAATGCAAGCACGCCCGGGCCCTAGAACGGTTATTGGAGTCGTAAGAGGCTGCTATTGCCCCGAGAATTAGGGAGAGTTAGCGATGATCAACAGTGAAGCTGTAACAGCACACAGCCAATTACGCCTCCGGTTCAGTAAAAGCTGTTCAGTTCCTGTCGACGGCTGTTAAATCGACGAATTGAGCATAATCGGTGGAGACGAAGGGCCCCTTCGGGGAGGTACGTACGTCGAGGCTGAACGAAGGTCAGCTGTTCAGTCTTTTGTTCTTACTCAATGATTAATGAATCTATGGGCAAGCTAGCAAGTGTCATTATCACTGTCTGCAAAATTGAATACATTCAAAAACATCAGCCTTAACCCTACTCATACCAGGCCCTGATGTTTCACCACAAGGGTACTTTACCTATAGTATTCTTGCGGGAAAATAGCCCTTGTAAGGAAGTAGCACAGCCTGGTGCAAATGGATAAAATTAGATCTCTGAGCCCATTCTCAGAGAGGACTTGATGTCTACATTTCTGTCCTTTCTGGGCCCCTGCCCTCCTGACCGCCGGAACACCAGCGTTGTCCTCCAGTCAGAATACTATTTTTATTACACTAGCGTAAACTTCGTAGCTGCTAGTCAGACATTCCATTAGAGAGGATGCCAGTAGATTTTTGTGACTATATAATTAAGCAAAAGTTATAGTTAGTTTAGGCAAACTTGCTACTAACCTCAATGGTTATTAGGGTTTGGTTAGTTTAGGTTTGTCCATCCTATGCTATGGGGCCCGGCAACCCCAGGGGGCCCGTGTAGGTTACCTCAGTCATTAGCTAGGCCTTCGGGACGTCTCTCTTTCGTGCCCACCTTGCTTTTCCCGATTTCATGCTCCTACTTGCTCATGCTTTATTCTGTTCTTCCTCCTCTATCCCAACTTACTCTTCCCATGCGCGATGATCCTGTGAGGGAACACCTTCGTGCATGGGTTCCCCTTTTCTATCGGCATACTATATGTCCTTTGCTCTTTTCTCTGTGATATCGCTCCGCTCGGAAACGGAGGCTTAAACTTCCTGACTATAATTAACTCTATGGTTATATGTAGCAACGGGGCAATACTTCCGGTGCAGACACGACATGTGTGATGCTAGAGGGCACTTGCAGCCCAGCCTCACGAAACAAGGCAAGGTGGCCGCAAACCTGCGACCATTCCCACTCGGGAGACTGGGCCGCTTGAAGACAGCAGATGTCCATTTTTGATTTTCGCTAAAGCGATGTTAAAACTCACATAATTAGTTAATTACTGTAAGTAATAGAAGGATTACTAGGGAAGCAATACTGGCGATCCTCCATTAATGCGGCATCGGTTTATGTGATCCCCAGTTAACGCGGCATCCGTTTATGTGATCCCCCATTAATGCGGCATCCGTTTATGTGATCCCCCATTCATCCGGCATCCGTTTATGTGATCCCCCTTAATGCGGTAAAAATTTTGTTTCAGGTATCCCACGTATGCGACGCCTGAATCCCTTCATGCGGTACCATAACGCAACTTTTCAGTTCCGGCATCACTGGTAACGAGAAAGTTAAGTCGGTTACTTCATAGCGGAAGCATCATTTTTGCAGCATTTGTGAGTAAAATGGTCCCTACAGCAGTAAATTCTGAAAAGAGTAGAAATAAACTAATTATCAAAAACAAGCTAAGCATTTTAAATAAAAGTGATGCATGTAAAAAAGTGTCAAAAGTTACAAAATTCTTTCTATTATTATCTGAAGAGATTTTTAAGAATTGCGGTAGGACTAAACTTATTTTTAAGCAGCACTCAACGGTGCGGAAATTCCATTAATAGCGACTGGTCTTGGTCCGAACAGTCCGCATTACAGAGGATCGCCAGTTCACGTTCGCATTACAGAATAACAGCAAAGGCACAGGCTCTAGGTACATGTGAATTTAAAAAAATGCACAACTATAAGTAAGAGGAAAAACATGCAGATTTTGAGAATATTCAGTAGAAACCCTTTTCAAGTATAGCTTCAGAGGCTATAATGTATTGGTTTATTGAATTTATCAGTGAAAAATATCATCCAGCTAAACAGAAAGAAACTAGCCCCAGCCAGTACAGCAGTCATAGTGACGACGACTCAGCTGATGGTCAGCTGAGACCCTTATTGTTTTAGTACAACAACCGTACAGCCTTCATCCTCCTCAGCTGTAGTTTGCTGGTGCCCTCATAGTACGGCAATCATGAAGCCTACGGCCACTTTAATCGTTGCGACTATCGTCCTGCTTAAGCCCGCTGCTGACGATAGTCTTTTGTCCTGTGTTTTCATTTCACAGCGCTTGAATATTTCGTACTGTCCCCGCAAACACGACTATGTGTCTAGCAAAAGCTTCGATAAAATGTTTACCGTCGTATCCGCTGGCTCAGCAAGTATAACCAGTGCAGCGTCTTGCGTCTTTTCTAATTTTTAGCGAATGACGTCCTAGAAAGTAGAGCCCTTTTTTGTTGTTTACTCAGATACACTAACGCATTCGAACGCTGTGAAGTGAAAACACAGAACAAACGACTATCGTCAGCAGCGGGCGTTAGGCGTGGCCTTTTGAGGTCCTTACAGTACGGTAGTCGTAGAGCCTACGGCCACCTTAGCTACAACCGACCAATGGCAATACGACGCTGTCACCAAGTCTTCTCACAAATTTAAAGGCAGCCAAGTAGTAATCTTCGCACGGAAGGTTCGCCAAATTTGTCGCGCAAATGATACCATAGAAATAAGGACAGGAATGAACAATTTCCTTTAATACATGGCATTATGCAGATGACAGTCGAACGTTTGATAGATAGCGGGTCCCCTACCGGTAGACTTTTCAACTGTAATTGCAGCAACATTTAGAACTCGCAGAACTCCTTCCACAAGAGGGACAATACCGACCTGCTAAACTGCACGAGTCGAGTGATTCATAACAGAAACCGTGACCCCGTGCAAATCCTCAACTTTCTCAAAGCCTATACTATGCATGCCAATTACAACAGGTCTTCAAACTCCTGCATTGTACCACCTTGAGGACACTTTAGTCCTGACCTACGAAATAGAGGACATTGTTTGTTACGACGCTTGGAGGAAATTACACACAGAACTCCAGTACACAAAATCAGTCACAACACAGCCCCTAAGCTACTTAACCACAGCCGTAACAACGAAGCAGTTTGTACGAATGGCAAAGATTTATTTGGCTTTATTGAGCATAATTGCAATGGCAACCCGGCGCCAGCAACCAACCGACCAGAGGCCCTAACTATTTACCGGTCGCAAACACGGCCGTAGAATAAAATGTCTTTGTGATTCGGTTATATTCGTTGCGAATGTTCCGCTATACTGCCTAACGTTAGTCCCAACAGCAGAAAAATTGCGCAAAGACCTTCCTCAACGTTCTTCGGGAGACGCAAGGGACCAATTACGGGCCATCAGGGTGCGGTTATCATTGAGTTTGGCGTCACAGCGTATAATACAACAAACTGGCTAGTTCCCTTCTACCTCCGTGCTTGGATACAATCATGATTCGACTAGGATGGCATAGTTTAGTCGGATACTCAGAAATACTGCCAGTCTGAGCAGTAGGTACAATATACCTAACACTAGCCAGAGCGCTCTGCCTAGTTCCTTAGTAGCTCGTGCTCGATAGAATCATGATTGGAGTAGGACCCCAGCGTCAAGTTCAGTACCTAATTCATACTACGCATTACTTCAAGTTTCCCTAGCCAATAAACAGGGTTTCAAGAGAACAAAAGGAAAAAATAACCACCCCTGCCATGAAGCGGAGTTTTAAGAGACAAAATAGAGGGGCATGTTGCTTGCATTGAGTAGTTTTAGGCTCCGTTTCCACCACAGGGGCATGGCCCCAGAAGAAGAAACATATAATACGGGGATAAAAGTGTGAAACCCATGCACGAGAGTGTTCCCTTACAGGATCAACGTGCAAGGGAACAACAAGTAGAGCAAAACGGCAAAGAACAGACAAAGATCATCAGTTAAAAGAGACGAGGAAAGATGTACAATGGGCACGAAAGAAAAATGCCCTGGAGGTTTAGCTATACAGCACTAAGATAACTTACAGGGGACCTCTGGAAGCGTGGCTCTCCAGAACATAAGACGGGCGAAGGAGCATGTTGAATGTCAAGAACAAGGGGAGCCCATGAGCTCACACAGAAGAACACGACACATGGGAACAGTAAGTGAAGAAAGAAGAGGAAAAATACAGCAAAGGAAACGTAGGACAAGAGAAAGAAGGTTAGCTGTTAGGGAAAGTCCAGTTGAGGTTGAAGGAATTAATAAAATGCCACTGGAGGTGTACCGTAACTGCCCATTGCAGAGGATGAACGATCATAGTCATTTTACTCTGTTAGCTAAGATCTCAAAACCAATTAAATGTTTATAGTAATCCGGTTTGAATACGGGTAGGCAAAATTTCAGCCCAAAGGAATTTTTGCCTACCCGTATTCAAACCGGATTACTATAAATTAAACATTTCATTGGTTATGAAGGCTTAGCTGACAGATTAAAATCTCAACCACTACACCCTAATTAATCAGTTTACTTCTAACCCCCGATCGACACCGTCCTGGTTAGTCTCCTAAGCACCTTATTCAAACCTGGTTGTATTATTTTGCTTCCAGGGATTTTTTGTCCTACTGTATTCCTTCAAGAGAAAATAGCTTTTGTGATGACTCATTAGAGCCCGGTAGAGACAAGGTTAACCCGGGGTTCACACGTAAGCCTTTTTTTGGTAGAAGCTGTATGACATCTTTGCAATAATTGGGACGATGGAAAGCCTTACCCACTATTGGAGAGAAACTCCTCGTCGATCAACATTGAGTTTTACATGTTCAGTACAGGAAAAAACAAAAAACTTCAGACTCTGATGCGAGACAAAGTCTGACACGTGCTTCCTCAGCTAGGTTGAGGACAAGACTCTTAACATAGTTGGATCTCTCACACAGTCGTGTCAAAAGTTGCGATTACCGTGAGGAAAAGCCCCCACTTTACGTTACTGTTGCTCTAGACATAATATCGGCACCTGTGCTACTCTCAGTAACGGCCAATCCATAGCTCATCGTCATTGAACGCAGGACCCGTTATTGGACCCGTAATAACAGCAATGCCTTTACATTATTCATGACTAACCGACGGCGTGCAGGATGGTGAAAGACTAGTCGTCCGAGCCAGAAACGAACCTAGCGGTTCACACACTTTTTCGCACTAAGTCCTCTTTCTACTATGTCTCTGGCCCGTTTTTCAAGGCTGCTTCAAAAGGTGCAATTTATTAGCTAATAGTTTTGGAGTTTGGTTTGATAGGCAGTTGATGGTTGATGAACAAAGCATCTAGAGCTCGCTGAAGAGCAACACAAAGAAGGTTACCCTAAACGCCGAAATCGGCCGATTTCGGCGTTTAGAATGACCGACACAAACACGAGTCTTCTATTAATATTAAGGTCAGTACTAGTGGTCGGCAAAAAAATAATGTCACAGCTCGACTTCTTCAAAATCTCAGAAATTTTGGTTTCGTCACTCTGCATTGTGTTCCAGCTGTTAAAAGCAACCCGATTGCGGTGAAGACAACTGAAAATTTTATTTTACGGAGCAAGATTGAATGACGGAAGTCGCAAGAGTTGTCATTTATGCGTCAACACCTGAAATACGATTCAATGGGTCAAGACACTGCATAATAAATAGATATCTATCAACCTAAACGCCATTTTAAAATGACTCCAGAAAATGATTTCTTCAGCGTCGAAAATCCCGCTATCCTGGCTCCTGTTCATACTTCTGCTCAAAATTAAATTTTACCCATCTCCTTCATAGAACTTCTCAATTTGTGCACTCAAATTTTATGGACCTTTGATGTGGGACGAAATTGAAAACCAGTAGCCATGGTACTGTTAGAAGGCATTTACTTCAGATGTTTTTAATGCCCAGGATTTCAAATTTTTGCAAAGCAAGAGGCGCCCGAGTTTTCCCATCTTCTCCATCCACGCCTGGTCAGAGTCCTGTATGTTTTCAGCCGAGTGTGGCACCACAGTTACAGTATGAAAATAAATGGTAGGATATAATATATACAGGTAAATGCAATGCACTATATTGTATTGATTTACTTAGAATTATTAGTCAATTATTCTCCCGATCAGCTGAAAACAGATAAGCGAAATTTAGGCCTAGTTGACAATGATAAAAACCGTCAAAAAGCCTCAAATAAGGAGTAGCTTCTGGCCCCGCCAAATTTGACAAATTTCAATCAATGATAACGTCCGAAGCAATTTTTGGCAATATCAAAAACTTATAGGCATTAATCCGATATTATCGGATACCTCTCCCTATTTCCCATAGGCAGCTAATAAATGCCTATATATTTCCAATTAGTGATATCGGCAGTGTCTTCACTTTAAACTCCATGAACGCTTATTTTTTTTCTGAGCTCACGGTCTACAAATGGAGTAAATCAGTGAATGAAAAAATAAAAGATTCCTAAATACGACAGAGCAAAACAGGGTCTCGCTGCGCCTTGCCTGCTGTGACCTCATAACGGTGTTGGCTACAGGAAAATTCTTCGCAGCTCTAACACAATTTTGGCTCCGGGAGTGAACGATGAAAAAGTTCCTAGGCGATTTCCCTAATAAGCAGATATGCCCGAATAGCTTAACTAACTACCCTGTCTGAAGTACCGCAGTTGCTATCTTATTTTAATTTTTGTACTTAGCTTTGCACCTCATGTTAATATTATTATTATTTTACATGATATGCAACAACAAACTAGTGTTTATTGTAGTGTTATCATATTAGCAGGTGAAAAATGCCTCTTCACTGCATGATGCAGAATAAAACTATCTTTATTACGAGATGAAAAATACCTCTTTACTGCATGATGTACAATAAAACTATTTTAATTGTATGATAAGTGATGCGCCGAGCAGTGAATTGATATAATAAAGCGTAGAAAAATTCTCGTTCCTCGGTGTACTGTGTGCGTTGGGCGGATCTAAGCGCAGTGATTCCCAGAGCCTATTTCTGGAGGCCGACGCCGTTGCGGCTGTTGTCACGTGGTGCTAGTTAGATAGCAGGATATGGCAGAATGCTATATATAATTTACATCATTATTGCTATTGAAAGGAAGATTAGAGAGGCCATGAAGGAAATAACTCTTATTAAAGTAGAGAACGGATCTCCTGTCCCTCGGGGTTGCGGTAAATTCTACCACTACCATTGATTTCGTGCAAAGGAAAAGAAGGCCAGTAATTTTCAGAAGGCCCGCACCAAAACACACAATCTTCAAGGAGTTGAAGAAACGCGGTGTCCCCAAATTGTTGCTAAGCGACGGCTAAACACGACCATTGGGCGCTGATAATCCTACGCAAATCAGCTATCGCTAAATCAGTGCCGAACACTTCACACCTCCACAGGTGTGAGTTTCTGGAGTTGTACCTGTGTAAGTTCACTTGATTTTTCAAATTAACTGTAGTAGTAGCGTATGTCAAAGATTGTATTGGATAAATTAGCCAATTCAATTGAATAATGACGCATTTTCAGCCACTTTACTGCAGAAGGAAACGTTCGCCATCTTTTTGTTCTCTTTTGGGAAAGTTCCCACACAAGAAACAATAATTATACTGAAAAACGAAAAAATGTGCAAGTGAAGAATAAAGATCATATTAAGTACTATAACACTAATCAAAGGTAAAACATATCCTAGAACACTAACCATGGGTAAAACACCTTCGTACACTAACCGTGCGTAAAACATACCCTATATATGGTTTGTGTTTAGGGAAATTAGTATTTTAGTCTTTTAAAATTCACATTTACGAATTTTTACGAGAGCAGGGTAGGTACAAGGGCTCTTTCTTCCGGATAAGAATACAATTGGAGAAAGAATCCTTGTAAGGCAGAGTACAACCTGAGGAAAACAGGGTTAGAACGTTCTAGTCATTAGCATCGTAAGGTGGTTTACCTGTTGGAACACAGTTACGAGTAAGCCTAACTCTGCCAGGCGGACGGGTTTATTTCCATAAATTACTAAAGGTCTAAAATTCATTTTTGAACTCATCCAAGTCTTTTCGTTTTATATTTAGAATACTAGTTTCTTATTTGGGATTTAATAGACGTCCCTACCCAAAACTAATGTGATCCATAGCCATTAAGGAGCAAAACAGGAGATCGACATANACTAAAAGTCTAAAATTCATTTTTGAACTCATCCAAGTCTTTTCGTTTTATATTTAGAATACTAGTTTCTTATTTGGGATTTAATAGACGTCCCTACCCAAAACTAATGTGATCCATAGCCATTAAGGAACAAAACGGGAGATCGACATAAGTCGACGCTCATCATTAACAGGTTAACCCAGCTTAAACGAGGTTGTGTTGTCTCGCTACGAAGCCATTTTTCCTGTTGGAATGCAGAAGTTCCAAAAACACTTGTACCAAAATAACACAGGCTGGTGTGGAAAGGATGAAGACCATGAGATGCGCCCGCGAGCAACAAAAATCCAAGTCAATGAATAATTTGGGGAATTACTCATTTGCCGAACTAACTCTATTTCCGAACAAACAGTTATTTGATGGGATTATTATTCTCTCCTGTCAAATATAATTATTTGTTCGGAAATAGAGTTAGTTCGGCAATTGGGTAATTCCCATATCCGTGTTTTGGGACTAATAAACGCTCCCGAGAGCAGCAAAGAAAAAGATAGCTATCTATTTCTCTCTTAATGTAAGCCTTAATAGATTTAATTAAAGAGTCTCTTAGTACAACAGTTGTGAAACGATCTCAGTACCAACAAGATAAGAAGCTTTTTTGTAGCAAAAACAAATTCCTCACAACTTTCCCTTTTCTAACATATATATAGAAAAAATGTGTGTGAAATGAAATGGTTTTTGGCAGAATATCCGTATATATTACTAGTATAGATTACTAGTTTTTCACTCTTTTTCAAGAAAAAAACTCATGGCCAGCTTTCAGTCAAAGCAACTAGCTGGAGGTCTCGAAGCTCCGCAGATTAGCGATCATAAATCGTGCTTGCTTGCATGATCGCCTCTTTGGCTGAGATTCTTCCCCCCTTTGTCATTATCTTTCTTCCTCAGCCATCTATCTCCTACCGACATAATGGCAATAGCTCATGGAGGGCCGGGGCGTAGGCCCCGGCCACTCTCTGGGAATGAGCCTATTAATCCGTCTAGTTCATGAAGTTATAAAGGTACCTTCATGGTCGACTCTAATTCAAAAATGCATATTAGCGATCGTTTTTCATTTACACAAAAAAACATACAGACCGCTTTTAGATAAATGTATAAGATAAAATATTTTCTTTTAAAAGACAACAGGACGGCTTCCATACACGCCGGGTACCGAGTATTACATCACTTGGACCTTAACCGAATACAGTTACATTTTCACTGCATTTTTTTATATTACTACTTTTACCTTAATTTGCTTTTCCCACGTCACTTTTTTCGCTCAGCACAAAACATTACATACAGCACAAGTCTCCGTTACACTACGCACACCAGACACTTTCAGACCTGCATGGAGGAGGAGGAAGAAGAAGAACAACGCCGCTACAGCGATCTGCAAAAGCCAAGCATGCATGCAGGCGGCCGTAATTTGCCTCAAGACATTAATGTTATTCAGTGAATGGTCGGGAAAACAGGAAATTGTAGCAAGAGTCCCGCTGAGTTATGGCTCCAGTGAGATACGAACTGCATTCGTTGTGGCAGCTTCTGCGCATGATTGCTGTTTAGTGCTAGTCGATGCGAGCAGCGGAGTTGCACCTCGTGTGATTTGTTTCGCCTTAAAGCGCGGGGCAGGAAATGTGTCAGGATGGAATATAAGTCAGAAATGTGCGCTATTCAGAGGTAATTTGTATCACGCATCGTTTGTTCGTTTCAGTAGTTTGCGAGGGATAGGTAAAATTAACTAAAAAGTACATTCTCATCGTAAAATTTACCTTATGAACATTTTTTTACTGGTGTACTTAAGATGGGTAAAATTCAATATTAATGCAGTTATGCCAGATACTGCCTTATCCTAACGATTAAGTTTGATAAGTTACCTCAGTAAAGCGAACAAAATTTATCCTAGTGCACATTCCTCTATGATTACGATTAATTATGTAATTTCTCTTTGCTCGCTCTCTATATTTTGATTAGAAAAGAAAGAAATCTAACGAGTTTAGATACGAGCTTTGCTTATTTGCCTTGAAATGTCAAAGTTTCACACTTTCACCACCAGTGACTTTCGGAAAGGCACTGATCTTCAACATTCTTTATTTTTTATGTTATTAATTTTAATGCTCACTTCGTGTTTGCCCTCCATTATGAATTTTTTTATTGTTGAAATTAGTATGAAGGTAACATTTTGAAACACAATTTGGACGACCAAATCCGAAAAAAAAGCACTTTAAGCTAGGAAGTGCACGCTCGTCTCGACGGGGGCAAGAGTTGTAGAAAGCAATAGGACCGAACATGAGCACCACGTCACAACGTAATGCGCGCAACGGCCAGTAGCTATCTAACAACATGAAGAATTCAACAACAAAAAATATATCTATGCATTCAGCCAGCAATTCCTTATTACGTCGTATGAGACATATTGACCAACTTTGTATCGAACATTTATTACAAATATTTAGCAATAACGCGTTTTTTAAACACTTATATACCACTTTTAAAATATAAGTACTATTTAGATAATATTTTGGAAAAATAGTCAATTGAATTTTTAATATATTATTAACGTAATACAATTTTGAAATAATATTTAGACAGAACTATTTTAAATCAATGTTTTCAATAATGCCAATAAAAATTTTAGATAAGATGATTTAAAAAAAAATCCTTTAGAAACTAGTTGCCTACTGGCCGTTACACTCCGCTGTTTCACTTAACTCCGTATTTCATATTATTCGAAAATAATATTTTTTTAATAATCTGATGTAAGGGAACCCAAGCTACCGAGTTTACTGGGTCCAAGCACCCACATCCTTACTGAACGCAGGCAGCTAATTAGGATAAATAGCGTTTGTTTACTGTGATCCATCATAAATTACTGCCAGCGCCTTCATATATCTTAGGAGGAAAAGTAAACTTTGGTTCGCACGAAATTCTGATTGGTTACAATGGGTGCCAGTTGCTCCGCCAATTGCAGCCTTCGCAGCAATAAAGTAGAAATTTCCCTCGTATTTGATGCGTTTTTGTGTTGTGTGAAGCGCCGCAATTGGGAGGTAGAACGAAACACGGCCGCCTAAACGGAGGATCCCAGGTCGCCGTGATCAGACTCGCTCTAACAGCTAACTTCCAGCCGATTATTGCGATTTATTAAGCTCTATAAAACAGAAGAAAATTATGGGTTTTTACTGAGAACATATCGCCCGACCTTCTAAAACTGATGCGGGAACATCCACCTAACTAGATCCTTCTAGTGATACATTATGTATGTGGACTTGGAACTTCTCACCCTCCAACCTAGCTCTAGATCGTTCTAGTAATTCATTAAAGGGATTTGAGACTTTTCATCCTCTGCTCTATATTTTTTCGTTTGTGATACCAGACGGGGTCGTATAAATGCTAACAAAATGAATAAAACTAAATTTGAACACGACATTAGTCACATCATCATACGAATAAAGTAATACTGGGTGTTTGGGAAGTCAGTGTTCATTTTTTCTCTTATTTTAAAATTCAATCCCAATAACAAGTAAATTATTCCTGGCTTTTATAGATGCGAACGAATATCATATTCAATATTGTTTAAAATCTCCACTCATATTCACTGTACCTCCTACAGTCTACACTGAAACACACCCGGTAATACGTAGCTATATAACAGTAAATGTAACGCGACGGCCTGACAACCTTATAAACATCTTATGCCTTGAAATCCGCAGAAACTTAGAAATTAGGATTAAAATTCCTAACAAAAAAAAAAAAAAACAATTCACAATTTTGCCCAAACAGTAAAACACAAAAAAAAACTAACAATATTGCCGAATTTTTTTTTTTTTTTTATTTCAAGCAATTGCTGCAGCATCCGAAAGCGAATGTGAGCCATTGCAAGTCGTCCGAAATTTGCGTTACGAAAGCAATCCGTGAGAAGCGCAACTGACAGCCTGTCGTTCGCCGATAATTGCCTATATCCGGTCCTAACGCTCGCTTGCACGCAGCCGGCACCAGTTTGACATAGGCGTCTTTGGTGCAGAGATCCCGGGCAAAGGGGTTGTGTTCATAGGGGGAATTGCTCCCTGGCGTTACTGCTGGCCTTCCATTGTTGACGTCACTACTGGCCTTCATTTGCGGCGTAAATACGGGCTTTACCTTCTGATATCACAATGCCCGTCACCAATCTAAAGCCCATTAAGTAGTGGAGTCTTCAGGAAGCCAATATTGGTGACGTGAACAGAAGCCAATAATGAAATCGAAAAGAGAAGCCAATAATGAAATCGTAAAGAGAAGCCAATAATGAAATCGTAAAGAGAAGCCAATAATGGAATCGTAAAGAGAAGCCAATAATGGAATCGTAAAGAGAAGCCAATAATGGAATCGTAAAGAGAAGCCAATAATGGAATCGTAAAGAGAAGCCAATAATGGAATGGTAAGGAGAAGCCAATGATGGAATCATAAAGAGAAGCCAATAATGGAATCGTCAAGAGAATCCAATTATCGAATCGTAAAGAGAAGCCAATAATGGAATTGTAAAGAGAAGCCAATAGTGCCATCGTAAAGAGAAGCCAATGATGACATCATGAAAAGGAGCAATGATGACATTGTGCAGAGAAGCCAAAGAAGACATCATGTAGAGAAGCTAATAATGGCATCGTGTCGAGGAGCCACCACTGGCATTTTTTAAAGAAGACATACAAGACATAAGAGGACATGCACGACATAAGAGGACATACAAGACATAAGAAGACATACAAGACATAAGAAGACATACAAGACATAAGAAGACATACAAGACATAAGAAGACATACAAGACATAAGAGGACATGCACGACATAAGAAGACATACAAGACATAAGAAGATATACAAGACATAAGAAGACATGCAAGACATAAAAAAAGACATACATATGAAAATCTGACTGATGGACGAACGGTTAAATTATCGGAAAGACGAATTGAATTACAGAATAGATATTGAAAGTTCAGTCCTGTTTGTCATTACAATGGCGATGAAAGAGAGAAAACACAAGGAACTCGAAGAACGTCAAGGAAACTGGGAAACCCATGCATGGAGGGAAGATCACCAGGACCACAGCGAGTGGGAACACCAAGTCAAAGAAGGAACGGAAGACCTAAACATAAATTGTCAGTGGAAGTAGGAGAAAGGGAAGAAACTCAGTGGAGTAAATTTCAGTGGCAGCTCCCAGGCACAGCACTCGGACGTGTGCTACCGGCCGCTCCCGACGCGCTCGCGGTAATTGTCGGTAAATTCAAAAGCAGCGATACTCGGGACATTTGTTACTGCCAGCGATGCTGCGGCCATCGCCGAGTCCTGCGCTCTTTAGTGTCCTTCTTTCTTAGAGTGAATAGTAAAGAGAATATCCCTGGACACAGGATATTGGGGCGGGCGACCAGCTTCTCAATATTTTTATTTCTGCAGTGAACAGGATATAGACGAGCGAGAGTCCAGTATGACCAGTATCCTGTGCAATATACTGTTCCTATGTACAGGACATAAGTAAGGGAACGTCTTGCATGAACCATATCGAGCAAAAAATATATTGTTACCATGGACGAGCGGCTGCCCGGTGTGAACTGCAACCGGTATAGGTAATATAGAGTTTGTCGTGTTGAGAATTCCAGATGTGGCGTCCAGTGCTGTGCGCGAACAGAAAGCAAGCCACAACATAATACTTAACCAATTCGTGCCTACTGCATGCATCTGTAGACGTTACCATGAAAGCATTACGTCTCCGTAACTTGATACTTGATTCAAGTACAAAAGGTTTAGTACAAGTCCTAGCAACATGCCAGTCACAGAAAGTGATGAGAAAGGCACAGGTGATGATTATTATTATATTATTATTACATTCAGAAGTAAGAAAGAAGCGATATATAATGATACAGTATGTCGAGAGACACATGGACTCCATGCACGAAGGTGTTCCCACACAGGATCAACGAGCATGGGAACAGAAAGTCAGAAAAGAAGAGGAAGAACAGATGGAAGAAAGATCACTAGGAATATGAAAGCGGAAGGAAGCAAACTTGGGCACGAAAGACAGACGTCCCGAAGGACTAGCAAACTGCTAAAATAACCAACAGGGTGCCTCCTGTGGTACTGCTCCCCATACCATAGGATGGGCGAACCTAAACTAACAATATGGCCATTCTATGCCCCCTGAGGAGACAGCCACAGCAAATGAGAGCCGTAGCATGTGGCACCAAGGACAGTAGTCATAAGAAATGTAGGTAAGCAGTTTATTTATAAACAAATGAAAAAATTTCAAGCAAATGCAACAATTATCTTGGTGCAAAATGACAAAAGGGCCTCGCGATGATAATGTTATAGAGCAACAAGCTCTGTCGGGAATTGGTATGACATCATCTTCAGCAGTATTATCTGAAGCCACCATCCTAGTCGTCGGATAATTACCTCCGCCAAGGAGGTTGTGCTTTCGTCGTGTTTGTCTGTCCGTTTGTTTGCCTCTTTGTCTGTTTGTCTGTCACCAAGATAACTCAAAAAGTTGTGAACAGATTTGAATGAAATTTACAGGGATTGTTAGGTATGTTAGGAGGAACAGATTATTAACTTTAAGTGCAGATATGTCAGTGTGTTTAGGTTTGTTGGTTTATATGCCTCATTTTTCTCAATGCCATAACTCAAAAAGTTACAGATGGATTTTGATGAAATTAACACGAGTTGTTAGGTATATAACAAAAAGAAAATGGCCAAATTTTGGTAATGATTCGTTTGTTCGTTCATTCGTCACTGTTTTTAATTTTATGCTTGTGAGCACAATAACTCAAAAAATTGTTAATGGATCTTTTTGAAATTCATAGGGGTTGTAAGTAATGTTAAAAGACATAAATGATCAAATTTTAGCGCAGATCGGTTTGTTCGTTTGTATGTTTGACTCATGTTTGCCATAACGTTTGTTAGCAGTATAACTCAAAAAGTTGGTAACGGATCTTCAAGAAAATTACACAAGCTGTTAATACTATCAAAAGGCACAAATGATTAGATTTTGGAATTTATACAAAGAAAATTATGGTTTCAGAGCCAATTTGAAATTTTTGTTACCGTTGCCTCGCTTGGCGGAGGTATGCGCTCTCAGAGTGCTCTAGTTGTCTATGATATTCTGATGAGGAGCTCAAACTGTGCTGCGTCTCTACATTACGGCTTTTTCCCAGTGGGAATACAATGAGGAAAAAGACTTCCGTACCATAAATGGCGTAACCCGAGCAAATCAGGTAAAGCCTACGCAGATCATCGTACTTCCACCCGTCCAAAACGCGGTCTGAGTGCAACATTTCGAAGTGTTTTCCTATTAGAAAAGCATATTAATTTATGAGAGATAGGGTTAACGACATTGCAAATATTGCAATTTGCACAGGAAACCGATGACTTACACACAGAAAAATGGTTGTTTGCCATTAAGCAAAATTAGTTAACTGTCGTTTGAATTTGCGTCAATGCACATTGTCGTTTGTGATGAACAACAGATAAACAAGAGCGTTGTGATGAACAACAGTCTCTTTTACGATTAATTACTATTGCTTTGTAGCTAAAATATTACTTCGTTAGTTATAAGAAACCAGGTGTTTTTTTTTTTATCGTAAAGAACATACTTTTCTGCGTGTATTTGGTATCTATCGGATTACGCAACAACCATACTAGCCCCTGAACATGCTAATCGGCTACTGTGTTCAAAACGTCTTAAGAGTAATTAGTCTGCAATTACTGCCTTAATCTCATTGGAATCTGACAAATCGGAAGATCAGGGTTGAAGCTTCTGTAAAACTGAAATCAGTCGGATTACATTAACTTGATCACAGTGTGCCCATCGACGACGCGCTTCGTCGGTTTATGGAATTTCTAGCACGACCCGCCCCTAACAGAAATCTCGGCCACCCCAGCAGCCGAAACTGTAAATAGGTTTCTATAGGGCTGCCAAAAAATCTGTTTTGAGTAGTACCACTGGACACACTTGCTACAGCAGAAGCGAGAAGAGCAACAAGAGCAGCACCAGCACGTACTGCCGCAGGAAATGACCCGGGGCTGCACCCCCGTCCTCCCTGCGCCTAGTAGGGGGAACGAGCTGTGGGCCCTAGCCTCATGTCGTCTGTCAATGTTGCCAGATCTGCTGTGTGGGTAGTGACAGACTCGGGTCGGGACAGTCGCGGGTCTTCTTTGTCTCGAACCGCTCCTATTTTGACCACGGGCCTGACCCGAGCCGTACCTGTTTCAACCCGCGCCTGTCCCCAACCCGCGCCTGCCCCCAACCCGCGCCTGTCCCCAACCCGCGCCTGTCCCCAACCCGCGCCTGTCCCCAACCCGCGCCTGTCCCCAACCCGCGCCTGCCCCCAACCCGCGCCTGCCCCCAACCCGCGCCTGTCCCCAAACCGTGCCTGTCCCCAAACCGTGCCTGTCCCCAAACCGTGCCTGTCCCCAGCCTGCGCCTGTCCCGACGAGTTACAGTCTAGGCCCAGGAACGAAGCAGATAATTCTTTCTATAATGAGATGCAAGAACTCCAGTAATAAAAAATATCTGTTAAACGTAATGTCGAAACCTCCTTATCCACGATTGGGGTAACACAAAAAATAAAAAAAAAGCCTGCAGCATGTGTTACATCAGCAAAAAAAAATCGTCCCACCAGGGTAAAGCAAGTCAGCAAAGAAAAAGAAGAGTAGATCAAAGTTTGTCAGTCTACCTCATGAATATTTCAAGAAATCCATGTTAGAGTTGATCCTCATATGATTAGGACTCGCTACCCACAGTGTTGGCTGTGATGCGAAGAGAGGAAGAAAGAAGGGACATGTAGCATGTCAACAGATACAAGGAACATAGTGATCCAGGAAATAAGAGGCAGAAGAGCTAAAAACAACAGTAAAACTGAGCCCAGATGAAAATACAGACTTAGCTGGATTTGGGAGAGCCTACCCAACATGTTTGGTACATGCCACCACATGCGAACATTATGTCTAGTGTTAAATAACAAGCGTAACGTCTATCTGGCAATCAAATGAAGAACAATGAATGGTGCCATCGCAAATTCTGCACCGTCAGTTTTACGACGCCCGGATTCTGCATATTTTCTATAGACAGGACAGGTTCCGCTGGGTCGTCAAAGTCGACCAATGCCAAGCCTATTTGCCTTCTCCGCTTAGTCAGTCAGTCAGTTATAGTCTGAGGTTTAAGCCTCCGCTTCAGCACAAACACGATGTCACAGCTAGAGGAAACAACAAGGGACATAATTATAGTATATCGATATATCGTCTCGGGAACTGCAAACAGGAACTAGAACTTCATCACCTAATAGTATTTAGGCAATCGGGTGAAATAGTATTAAGCCATGTAGATCTTTCCTCGGGAAGCAATTACTGCATTTTCCATTTACCTTACTTTAAGTGAACAAGCAGTAATGTTAATATTAGTAGAAACAATTATATCTTATTTTGCTTCTCGCGAGAGGGTGATTGTTAGGTAGCTCTATTGCGGAGCTAGTCCAGTTAACTCGTTTGGTATGTGATGGCACTGAGCCATGTCCATTAGGTTGTGAATGTATAGCTGTAATATTTCTAACAAATTAATGTACACACAATTTTTAATGTAAGCTGTAATATAATAATCCAAGAATACCTCCCGCCTGTAGAGAAACATATGTTAAATAAATAAATAAATTGAATCGTGCTACAGGTGTTAAAAGCAGCCCGATTACGCTGGGCCGACTGCAATATCCATTTTACCGAGCAAGACTAAGCTCATCGAAGTCTTGCATGCAATTGATTAACAGTCAATGACTGAAACTTAAATCAAGGAGTCGAAATTAAAGCTTCTAAGTGAAGATTCGACCAAGTCGAGCCTCATAGGCTTAACTGCGCACGCCCAATAGAGCGCGCCTGTAAATTGCTTTTCATCGCATCAAGAAGCAACGTAAACTCTAAATCCACTACGGGGCTACTGACCATATTCAGTTACTACCATATTGCTATTCTTACGTAGGCACATTCAGCCGTCCGGTAAAGGGTTAAGTGCTCCAGAACAAAAGCTCCCGACAGGCGTCAGTCCGCTGTCGGTCGAACTATCATTAAACAATTTGTCGGCGTACGCACTTCCGAAGTCCGCTGCTGGTGCAAACACTACAACGGAGCGAGCTTCCTACGCCGCCACGCCTGTAGGTCTTAGCTTTATTGTAGAAATTTTAGCTGCCCCAGCAACGATTTCCAATTTTAGGTCTTGCGGCGGTCATAATTTCAGTGAGGGCATACCTCCTGCTGCTGTCTAAAGGCGGGGCGATTAGTGCACTGCAAGGGTCATATTCACGTAGCTTTAACTTGGTAGGCGCGTCAAATTGAAAGCTTTTTAATGAAGAAGAATGATTTCTCGATTACCTACGAGGTGGTCCTAAAGGCTCCACTCCCCATAACGTAGGAGAGGCACAACGGTACATATATAAGCTACTTTTGATGCGAAGGATCGCTGCCTAAGGCATAGAAAGATAAACATGCTCGTGACTGCTTGTTAAAGTGATTAAGAGCGTGCTGAAAGAAATTTGGAACCCACACACCGGGGTATTCCCGCACTGGATCAACTCGTTTGGGCCCATGAAACGGGGAACAGAGAAGAACAGCAGAGAAAAGATAGTTAGTGGAAGTATGAAGGGGCAATAAACAAAGCAAAAACATAAACTGATATGTCCAGGAGACCTAAATCAGACTAAGGTAGCCTAAACATTATCATTATGTCAATCACATGATATCTTTTGAAGACAGATTCGACAAATCTTGTCGTGAAACTTGTTAGCATGTCGGTGAAACGTAGAACGTTTGTTTCCAAAATGGAGCAAATTGCCTGAAAAATTATATCGTCAATTCATACACGGAGTGACCAACTACATCTTTTCTATTACAGTAAAACTGAATACACAACCGCTATTCTCAACACTTTCATTATTGTTAATGAGTAACATCAGTTTAATATTTATTTTTTTTCGGCGTAACACTAAATTAACCAGCACAAGTCCTGCTACTTTGACCAATGATTATGAATTGATAACAGCCCAAATTTTAAAAGTCTAGTACATTAAGAGCCTCGAAAATTTTATTATCCACATTCGATATTTGCCAGTTTGAGGCATTATTATTATTATTAGATTCAGTGCTTCACCACCCTAGACGCAGCGAGGCGATTCAAGAGTGAAGCTCAACCGAAAAGATAACACTTTTCATCAGTTGGAATATTTTATCTCGGCATTTCTGCCGGAGAAACTTTGGTGGCTCAGTGCGTTACTACTGGCGGGAAAAAAGGCGCACAGAATAGAAAAAAAGACACTCGAATGGACCCAGTTTGAAGCAACTCAATTATTCCTTTTAACTCTAGGTACGGCACTGCAGCTGTACTATAATAAAAGGATATATCGAGGACGCGAGCACTAAACCTGGATATCTCATCACTGAAGTGCCTCGGTTTATAACCAAGAAAGGCAGTTATTATCTCATAAAAACTGCCATTTCAGCGCAAGAACAAACATGTTTTGATGTTAGCACTTGAACCATAAAAACAATGCACTTCCTCCAATCTTCAGCCAATATCATTGACCGCTTCAGGCGAAACTAACAGGAACTTTGGTGCAGACGAACCGTGGCCTCAGGAACCACCCGGTATTGAGTGTGGATAGGACACAACTTAGGCTTGTGATAAGGTACATAGCAAGCGAAAAGAAGGAAAATGGAAAGAAAGAATGAAATCAGAAAAAAACAAGAACGTAAGAAATAAAATAAAGACAAATGAGAACATATGTTATTACTATTAAGATACACTTGGCTGGTGACGTGAGAACGGAGGAAATTCCATAAGGTTAACAAACTCCCACGCAACCAGCCCAGCAGATGAGATAAGATCAGAGAATAGCTCTGTTTACAGATTGCTTAAAACTGCCAATACTCGCAGCAGCAAATACAGAGCCATCAATACCATTCCAAATTTCCACATATGATAGAAAAGACGAACGAGAATACTGGCTTGTACGGCATCGTACTGGTTCCAAGGTAAACTCATGAAGAGCACCAGTACGCCGAGTATACCTCAACCAAGCAAATACTCCGAAAGAAAGCTGAAGGTGGATGACTAGGGCCATTAAATATTTTATAGAGAAGGCGGACCCAATCATAAACTGGTGAGGGTTTTGGGGACGGTAGTATGGGAACTTCAGCATCAGTCTTAATAACTTTTCCTTTCACGGATTCCACACGTGTGTTTCCTAAAAGAGCGCATGCTTGACCAACGCAGTTTATATATTAATATCTTAGCCAGGCTTAGTTTATTCACTAAAAGGGGCTTTTCTCCTATTTTGTTCCTAGGGAACAGAGAACACAGCGTGCAATAACAGCCTGAGTAAAATAAAGTAATATTCTTGTACTTGGCAGTTGACTCCTTTAGCAATGAACAGCTGAGATGGACTTTACTTTGGACAAACGTTTACTGGCGGTAGCTATAATTGAATTTTTTGGTGGCCCAGCAGTTGTTCGACAGCACTGGTTTAAAAAGGTCCGAAAGTTCTTTTAGAGTATGTACAATTGAGCTTACTACATAGAGCCAGCTGGCGTTTCTGAATTGCTTGGGGCAGCCTCTGAAATAGGCGCTATCTCTCTAGTGCAATTTTTTTATCGTTTTACATGGTCAGCTTAGTTACATTAGCATGCGTCAAAGACTAAAAAGAAAGCAGTAGTAATTAGAAGCGACCATCAGGTTTTTTTTTTTTTAGAACGTAATACTTAACTAGAAAAGGAACCAAGTGGTGGAAACTTATAAGCTAACTTAGGATTTTCCAATTCACAATAATGCTGATCAAAATCGTGAAGAGAATAAGAGATAAGCAAAACCTAAGAGCTCGAGATGATAATTCCAGATGACAACAAAAGGTTCATCTTTACCACATGAAGTAATAAACTTGTTCCTGACACGATTTTCATCACTTCCGGACGATGTTCGTCTCATTAAAGACAGGAAACTAGCTTCAGACACCCTGCCTAATCTTAAGAAGCACGGTTCAACTAAAAACATTGAATAAACTTGGTCCAGACACTCTTCCAAAATTTTACAAGCATTGTTTGGTTTGATGATCTTGGTTCCGACACTCTCCCCAATGTTTACAGGCACGATCCGATGTAATAACCCTTGTCCAGACACTATCGTCACCGCTTAAAAGCACTGATCGTGTCATTAACCATAATAATCTTTCACTTTTTCCAATGTTCACGAGAACTCATTGTCCCCTTAAACGCAATATACAAGTTTTTTTGGACCATCTTCAGCTCTTTACAAGCACAACTCGACTTTAAATCAGCCTAGTAAAGCTGTCCTGAGAAAAAGTTGCGAGCACTTACAGGCGACCACGGCTGTCACAACTCATAGACGTGCGTTTCAGGCTTGTAAGAAAAACCATTCTGTGATGTTTACAAGCAAAGAAGGACCTCGGATTCCCAGTCCTATATAATTACGTTGCTCATCGCCGGTGGTTTAGGAGAGCAATTTAGAAAAAGAGCGAGCATGTTGTTAGCAACCTATCTGATCAGTGATACAATGTAGCAGTGCTGCTGTGTCATAGGTCACTGCCTTTTTCTACGATAGTTTTATCATCAGCGAACGAAGTGAGGGAGGTGATAATGTTTTCGTCCGGTATGGATCTATATATAAATGTATTTCTTTGTGCTTCTATATTTGTATGTATGTCTCCTAAACTGTCAGAAGGCATTGAGCTATCACAATCTCTTACAAGCCATCAGATGGGTTGACCTAGATGTAAAGAAAAATTATAAATCTGTGGGCTCAGTATTTTCGGTCAACCCCATCGCTAGTGATGGTCTAATGGCACGAGGCATTCAAATGCGTCTTTTTTGTGGCCACATTCGTGATCAGAATCACCGTGGTCATAATTATCATAATCACTGAAGAGCACAAGAACTGTCAATGAATCGTAGACGCCATGTGTGTGTTCAAAATAGATGTCCATTATGTTCATGCCGAAGATGGTGGGCAACTGACATCCCCTACATTTTAATTACCTCCACCAAGGAGGTTCTATATTTGTCAAAGTATGTCTGCATGTTTGTCTGTCCCCAAGATAACTCAAAAAGTTATAAAGGGTTCCTCATGAAATTTGCGAGAAATGTTAAGTATGTTACGAGGAACGACAGGTGGTTAACTTTAGGCGAAGATTTGTCTCGCAGTTTGCTTGTGTGCGTATTTTTCTGGGTAACATAACTCAAAAAGCTTCCGGCAGATCTTCAAAAAATTTGCAGAAATTGTTAGAAATGTTAAAAGACATAAATGACCAATGCTTGGTGATAATGGGTTTGTTCGTTTGTGTGTCTGGCTCTATGTTTTGTTCTTATGTGCTTGCCAGAATATAATTTGGAAAAAACTACAGGAACAGCTATTATGAAGAAGTACAAATGAATAAATTTTCGTGATGATAAAAAAGGAAATACTAGTTTCAGGACAGTTCGAGTTTTTCTTTAACTTTACTATTATTAAAACTTAACGCTGGGTGCCTTCAGGAACCTCTCATGACTGACTTAGGAGCTTGCAATAGGTTGTTTCATTCGACGCTTAAGTTTTCTAACCGACGACGGTGATGATCCAAAACAAGGGATGGATGGACAAGGAATATGCAGTATGCCAAGCAAAACGAGAAGCTTGTACGCAAGAAGATAACAGCGAATGGTAACAGCACACTGGGAAAGGTGTAGAAGATTATTGAGAAAGACAAGTAATAAGAGAAGAAAAATAGGAGAAGAGCCGCAGCAAACACCCTAATATCTACTGCAGGCCAAACTAGCGCTATGTTAAGCTATAGGGACAATAGGGTAGGTACCCTTGGGAGCCATAGGGACAATAGGGTAGGTACCCTTGGGAGCCATAGGGACAATAGGGTAGGTACCCTTAGGAGCACTGTGCACAACTCTCCTAACAAGGTGGTCGAACCTACTTTACGTAAAGCTCTAGCCTATGACCCATTCTAAGCCCTTATTAGGACAACAAAAACAAAACTGCGAAAATTTATCATCCTTATCAAAGTCACCATCATCAGCAGCATTAACCGCTGCAATATAATTTTGCAATCACTTTGTGTAACATTCCTATCTTTATGAACCTCTTATAGATTACGAAACCAAAATTACGGTGATTATCCTAAACAATACGTCAAAGCCAAAAATCTCCTTAAAACCGAGTCGTAAATCAACACAACACTACCGTACGTCGAAAACATTGCGCAGAGAACGTTAACTACAATTACTACATCAGATCTGAAGTGCGCAAGTCATAAAGCTTTCAAACGTTCATGTAACGACCAAGACGTTGTTTACGGGTGGATGTGTCTATCAAAGCACAACTTCCGTAGTGGGGGCAATTCTTTACCAAACGGACTAGTTAGCTAGGCAGTAAACCTTGCTGTCTACGTCACAACTATGAGCAATTTCTTATTATGGCTGAGTGCATTAATGTTCGTAATGGTGGCTGCAGCTGCGTCGTCTAGCATAGAAATCTTTGCATTATCTGTAAGGGCTATAAAATAAAGAACGTCTGTTTCGTCCCTTATTTATTAACGCTGCCGATTACGAAACGTTCATAATGACTCCCCCTAACGGGCTTAATTGCTTATGGATCAGGCCCGGGACTCCGAATTACTACGCGCGCAAAGGAACAACTCAATTACCAAATGCATGAAAGAATGTCAGGTGCGGGGGGGGGGGGGGAA
>LQNS02278163.1:2922295-2967984 GCA_001587735.2 Parhyale hawaiensis
AAAAGTCCAACGCAGCCACGCCATGACAATCAGTCGGTGATGCCGATCCCAACCAGTCCCGGTGGTGTGCATTAACATCACCCACAAAAACAAACGCTGCCTTGGGATCCGTGCTCTGTTAGACTTCAGCTCTTCTCAAAGCAGGATGACATACTTTAGTATCATCAGCAAATTTACTGATTTTACTACGGATGTTAAAATCGATATCGTTTATGTAAATTGTGAACAGAAGTGGGCCAAGCACGCTACATTGTGGAACCCCTTATGATACCAGCGTTCACTCGCTCGTCTCGCCTTCAAACTTCACTCGCTGCTGCCAACCCGTAAGCTATCCCCGGATCCAACGTAAATAGTCTCCTTGGATGCCATGGGCTTAGAATTTTTTCGCATTGGCAGCTGATGCGGAACTTTGTCAAATGCCTTTTGGAAGTCGAGATACACGAGGTCCACACCCTTTTCTTCATCTTTAATTAGAGCTGAATTATTTCAATCACTCAGTATTATTCTAAAGGATTATATTTAAAAAAACGATTGAGTAACGAGACAACTAACAAATACCTACAAATGACCTTTCCTTGGAAAAAGCTCTAGAAAATCTCATCCTAGTCAAAGTAGGCCTATGCGTGAACCTATTGCTGTAATAGGTGCGGAATTCTTCATGACGAGTTATTATTATTACCACCGCCAAGGAGGTTGTATTTTCGTCGAGTTTGTCTGTGTGTTTCTCTTTCTGTCTGTCACCAAAGATACTCAAAAAGTTGTGGACAGATTTTGACGAAATCTACAGGGATTGTTAGGTATGCTAGGAGGAATAGATGATTAACTTTTTGTGAATATTCGTCCATCCGTTTGTTTGTTTGTCGGCCTTATTTTTCTCAGTGCCATAACTCAAAAAGTTGTGGACGGATTTTTATGAAATTTACATGAGTTATATAACGAAGAATAAGCGACAAAATTTTTAGTGATGATCTGTTTGCTGGATCACAAGTATGTCACTGTTATTAATTTTATGCATGTTAGCACAATAACTCAAAAAATTATGAATGGATCTTTATGAAACTTATAGTTGTTAGTAATGCTAAAGGACATAAAGAATTAAATTTTGTGATGATCGGTTGGTCCTTTTGTGAATTTGACTAATGTTTGTCAGAATGTTTATTAGCAGCATAACTCAAAAAATTATGAACGGGTCTTAACAAAAAGTACTGACGCAGTTAACACTGTGGAAGGGCACAAATGATTCGATTTTGGTGTTGATGCAAAGAAAAGTATGATCTCAGAACCAATTTGAATTTTTCGTAACCGTTGCATTGCTTGACGGAGGTATGTACTCTCAAAGTGCTCTAGTTGTTATTATTATTCAGCCAGCCAAATCTCCACAACGTGATACCTCACTATCGACAGCGAACGTATTAATAAAGTCTACTCGATATTACAAACGTGTACGTGAAGCTTATAACCGTGTGTACGTGAAGCCTATATTACTTCCTAAACGAGCTCAAAATAGCTGTTATAGGAGAGGAAAAAAAATGTGAAACCTATTCACAAAGGTGTTCCTGCATTGGATGAACGTGCATGGTCACAGCCACTCGGGAAGGATGAGGAAGGCTAGAAAAAAATATTAACATGAGCATTAAAACAAAAGAATAAGGGAGTATGAGCGACAGAAACACACCGCGATAGCCCCACTAATGCAAAGGTAACATAGGTATGTATGTATAGGGTTTCTGGAGGGGGCGACTCTCCATAACATAGGATAAACAAACCTCATTTTTCTACGACCTATGGCTCATCTTCTTCACTCTAAAAGGTTGAGGAGTGCTGAATAATTCGTATTTCGCTGCACGGCCACGTCTACCCAGGGGCCTCCCAAACACCGCAGAAGGGTTCCTGCCTATCTGGTCCTTAGTGTAAATTGCAAGGTATAGAACCATCTCCAAACCACCTCCTGGTAGTAGAGCACTAGCCAAGAACCGTGGGGGGGTCAAGAAAGGATACGGAAGTGAAATGTAGTATCTCGTGAACATCGGAAGAAAAGTCTTCACGAAAGACAACCACTATGCATACAGGAAAAAAGTCCCGGAAGAAAAGAGCCATCAGGAAAAAACACCGATAGGAAAAAGCAGCCTGTCTCTTGAAGTACATTTAATAATCGACCTCGGTTATTTTGAAGTTTATTATATTCAAGCATAAACTATATTAAGCTAACGTTAAATAGCATTTGCGTGCTCGAACTTGAATTGCGAGAGCTCTGAAAATAGATTAAGAAAGGTGAGGTTATCTTACGGATTAGGTTAGCATATTTTCCCCTAGATTTTACTATAAAAAATTAGTCAAAAAATTAAGGTGACATTAGGTAAAGTTAGGTCACGTTAGTTACAGTTCGTCGATAGATAAACGACAGTTGGGGTAGCCTAGGATAGGTACAGCTCTCTCACAAGCAGAAAAAAAAATCGTGACAAATTCAGACATGGATGAGGGTTGGTGGATTAGATTCGACTCTTTTTGGTTTGCTGAGTTAGGTTAGATTAGAAGAGCAAAAACAGTCAGTAAAAGTAGAGAGGAAACAGAAAGGACAATTGGCTCGAAAACTGCGATGTCACGATGGCCCGGCTCACGCTAATGCAGCCGGTGGGCCCCCCTGGAAGCACTACTGTAACAAAGACTGAACGAACATAACTAACCTCAATCTATGGCCCATTTCATGTAAAGAAGCTTAATTTTCAAACGCTGAGTTATAAAGAATATATTTCCGCGCAAATAATTGTTCAAATGACTGTTATGGAACGAAGCTAAAGAAGATTAGAAGCCAAGCAACAGGTATCATCACAGGCATAAAAGAAACATAAAGACGTAATTATGGAAACTATAGTTAGCGCTCTGGGCAGGTCTGTTAAGACGGAACTGAAACGTCGAAATAAATCTCTTTTAAAACACTATTTTAAATTACTATATTTCACATAAATAACAAGTGAAATAGTTTTGTGGTACTCCTAAATCAGCCAGCGCCGGCGTTTGTACTGTATCACTCTGACAAAATTAAAAGTATATCTATATAACGTAAAAAAAGGAGGACCTGACCGTGTTTACGAGGAAATTGGTCTATGTAGGAGATTCATAGTGAAGTGAAATTCAAGCAACTAACAAAATACAATGTTCTGCGGCAGTATCGCTATAATTCCCATTCCCAGCATGTCTCCCACAGACACGGTTCGTGCACGACTACCGAAAATAGTTCCAGTTACCACAGAATATATTTATATTCATATTTATTTATATTGAATATGACGCAAATTTATCCATAATGAACTAGAGAGCACTCAGAGAGCGCATACTTCCGCCAAGCAAGGCAACGGAAATGAAAAGTTCAAACTGGTTCTAAAAAGATGATTTTCTTTGTATCAACACCAATATCTAATCACTTTAACTTTTTGATAGTATTAACAGCTTCTGTTATTTTCTTGCGATCCGTTCATCACTTTTTGACTTATGCTGTTAACAAACATTATGACAAACATAAGTTAAATACGCAAGTGGACCAACCGATCATCACCAAAATTTAATCATTTAGGTATTTTCACATTGCTAACAACTCCTGTAGATTTCATAAAGATTCATAAATATTTTTTTTAGTTATTGTGCTAACAATCATAATGGTCTGGGATGCCCTCAATCTCAACGAATTAGCGGAAGTTTAACCCGCTAATTACCCTGCTAATGGAACTGGAACTACACCGTTCCAGAAGCTAAAATCGTAAATCCGTTTCTGAAGCAACGGCAAATTCTGTTGGGGAAACTAAACCAGTAGTCTATGGCTCTTGAGGGGTCACGTCTCACTGAACAAAAAATCGACAGCGAAGAGGTCCACAAAGCTAAAGTGACAAAACGCTAACTTTCAGACCAATTTTCTTAGAGCAAGCAGCAGATCCGCTAGCTTGACGCCGTCTAATAACCATGGCACTTGCGAAACGTTTACTTTACTTACATAAACGGCAGCTATTACTTGATCAGCTGACCCTGGCAACCTACAAGTGACGTAACAAATAGCAGGAACATCGATACTCCTCATTGACGTGTACACTTCACAAGCAGCTACATGCGCTGTCTGCGGCGCTTCCGTTCCAATCGGCGCACCTTCGGGGCGCCCACTTGGAAATGGATCCCCCAATGGCTTCCCATCGCCGGCTTTCAGTTAATTGTGCTTCTTAATTCTTTCTGTGAACTGACAGGGAAAATTTTTCACCGAAGACATGCACCAGCTTCTTGTATTTAACTGGATTTATTAATTTTGTTTCTGCTTGTGAACCAATGGAGAAATCAGTACGTCTTTGAGACTTACGTAACAATTGCGTTTATGTAATGCGGTAGAACGGAGATGTAGCAACCAAAAACAACGAAACACACTTGATTTTTAAATACTCCTCATGCAATTATGATAAATATAAGCATTTACTATCAAACACTTTGTTTAACCTCCGTAGCCGATTCGCCGGCATTCCAATCGTGTTTAAAAAAACGCTAAAAATAATTTACTGGTATAAAGTTGGCGTCAGGTTTATCAGTTTTAGTTGCAGTCAACATGAGACCCCATCTCGGTGAACACCTTTGCTAGTAGGTTGAACTGTGCTGACAATCTGAAATACTTGAATATCTACATAATGGCACCAGATCATCATCATCATGCTAATGAACACTATATTATCATTATTATTATTATTAAATCACACCAGGCTGGCGACGTAGGAACGGAGAAACTCCATGAGGTTAACAACCTCCCACGCAACCAGCCCAGCGGGCATTCAGAGCAAGCACTGTGCGACTATTGCATCAAAACTCCAAAGCTAGCAGTACACGAAAATGAAGATCAGGCAACTACGAAAGCTATATATATACAGTACCCACACAGTGAAGATTTACATCGAGTGCGGCATTGTTCCAAAGAAGAAAACAGTACACGTGAGAGCAAATTAAGATATATAGTATCTGTTAGCTCATATATATATATATTCTTTGCTTAACTGCATAGCTAATGAATTCCAGTGATATAGTTAATTAGTTAATTGTAGCCTATAGAGGAACCTTTTTAAACTAAGACACCTTTGCGCTTATCACAACTTGAAAAAATCACAGAAGTAAAATCAAGACGGGCCGAGTAGAGAGCCTCTTCAGAAAATTGCATCATTTGGGCTAAGCATCACCACTACGATGAAATTAGTCTGAAAGATTAAAATTTGGGAATTGACGAGCCTACGTAAAGTAAATATACTCTTCTTGCTTCCCGTTACAGCTTCGAAGAAATCAATGAAGCAAAATTAGGATCCGGCAACCGTCAAGACTCGACACACGGCAACAGTTGCAGGAAGTCCGTCGGCGACGACAGGCTCCGGAGGACGGCCCCGGCCCGCTCGGTGGCAGCAAGATGCCGTCATAAAGTGACAAGGTCTGGGGTAATAAGAGAGTAATGACGGCCTCTCATCGGTCTCTAAATGCAGCGCCTGGTAGACAGATGGCCTATCGAGCACCTGCATTGCTGCTTCTGCCACTCCCATTCAAGTTCTCAAATCGTCAACGGCAAGGATTAATGAAAGCAAGATGGATTAGCAGCAGAATCAACAGGAGTGACACTGAATCATGGCCCAAAGAAGCCGGCATTGTTTGAGGGCTGCAATGATCAGAGTCGCGATGGCGCTCATGAATCATTGTTTGCAACAAACCAGAGGCTTCCATCGTCTCAAATGAACGGAGTTTATATCAATTGAAGGAGCGCAAGGAGAGCTCACATCGGCCCACTGGAACAACAGTTGCCATTTATAAGTGTAATCTAGAGGAAGAAGTTGCGTAACTTCCGCGCTCATAACAAATTGGACAATTTGGGAAAGAAGATATCAGACAAAATCGACAGAACTGGATGCATTTTGGTGACCATGGAACACACAGCGAGTCATCGCCGTATCAAGCAAGCGTTTCAGCAAAAGAAAACCAAAATAAAGGATTATCTGAAAGCTCACGGCATTTATTCATCACTTAATTTTTAAATAATCCAAATGAAATTTACTTGTGCTTTTTCAGCTCTGGGAACACCCTGAAGTCTCTAGATAGCCGCAACCTCACCACAGCATAGTGACTGTCCTACACACGTCGTTGTAACTCTAAGACCATCAAGAGCGAGCCCGGGGTCTCCAGTCAGTCATACCTTAGAGCTAGATCTCCAGGCTGTCATATAATAAATGAAAAAAAAAATATGTCACATGGTAAAATTGGATCCACAGGACAGTTTTCGGTGCCCATACGCACTACAAAGTGTTCGAATAAATTATTTTACTGTCGTGCCTAGTAAACACAAGAGTGTGACTACAAGAAGAATTAATTACTAAAAGGTCAAGAGTCATTAGCTGGCTCAGCAAGTACATCAGCTATGTTTCGGATATCTCTTAAAACCTGGAGTGAATTAGAATTTGGAATGCTTTACAGGTATTTGCAGTGGAAAAACGGATACAGCAAGGTATGTGGACGCTGAGTACAGCGTATGATAGCCATTTGACTGTCGTGTGAACCAGCCTTTTTCTTCAAACCACCAGAAAATTTACTCAGCAATGTTGACTAAACAGACCCCCTGGATCCCTGTGACATGGTATCAGTTTATACACTGTGGCACAATTGTACTAAACAATGACAAATCATCTTATCGCGGCATGACTATAAAGTAATTGGAAGAGTGGAAGATCATCCGCCAAGCAGTTAGGGATATTCTTCAACTGATCAGATTTGGAGGAGGGTATATGTAGTTTCAACTTGGAACACAGGAAGCAGGGGGAGCCCGATCTTCAAGTATAATCCAAATAATTGAGGTATTGCATTGAAACACGAATTGGAGGGAAATTGCAGGTCCGCTGGCGGTTCCAGTGCTAATAATAGCTCTCACTTTAATTTTTTAACAATTTTTCAAGAATGAAGAAGAATCCAAAACAATTTCATTCCCAGAAAGTTTTCTCTGATACAGAGTCAACACAGGGGAATCGTATCACCGTTAGCTTTTAGTGACATTCTGCAAGCGTACAGAGATGAAAAGTACGTTAAATGTATTTTGTTACTAATTATATCTTACGACTTGCAGAGAAAATCACAAAGGATAGAACTTTCAGACACTTTTTGAGAATGTACTCAGAAGTACGCTGCAACGAGCTTCGAATTTAAAACTATTAAAGAAACGAAATAACTTTAGATAAACCGTCCAAGTTAACGTTGAAAACAGAGCCTGTACGATTAAAGTCACACGTATTTTGATAAAGAATATCAGAAGGTTATACTTCAGTTGAAATTCAGAAATAAAAATCTGAAATATCTAGAAGTAAAATGCCAGCAGGGTAAACTTCAATTAAAATTGGAATTTAAATCCCGAAATATCTTGGGATAAACTGCCAAAGGTTAATCTGAGACAGGCACCTTTGCAGGAGCTCCATGGCGCACATCCTGCACCTTAGGTACCAACTTCCTCCTGCTCCGACTCCTCCAGACATTACGAGTCTTGTAATGACACATGGCACCACCAGGTAGTAGATGACTTCCAGCACGCCACCATTTATCATACATTCTAACGCATTACATACACTTGTGCTCGCATGCCTCACACCTCTTATTTGCACAGCTTAATTCTGCACTTGCTCCTATGAGCTAAAAAGATAAATGGCTCAATTTATTGAGAATTAAGTCGCTCAAAAGTCCACAATTCGCTTTCGATGGGCGCGTTCGCTCGACAAGTAGCATTGTCTTGGTGGACTGGTGATCGGAGGTGGACTGGTGATCGGAGGTGGACTGGCGATCGGAGGTATAGGAGGTGGAGGAATTCAGGGAGACGTCGCACGGGTGAAGCAAGTTGCTGCGAGACTGTTGCACTGAAGCGAGTATGTTTTGTTGTTGTTTTTGTTATTGTTGTTATTATAATATTGCTACTTTAACCACCGCACCATGATCGCGAGTAAGCTTAGAGAAATTTACAGAAACGTTATAGACGTGCAGCGTTGCAATTTTGCAAAACGACGCTTACATGCAAGCAAGGGTTGAGAAATTAAAGTTGACGTGTTTGAGAGAACAAACTGACGCAAGCAAAACATATTTAAAGGACCCTAGATAATTTTAATTATCCTTACTTTCTATTTTACAAACTGATTTGGACGCCTTTAGTATTAACTCGTGGATTGCTAGGATTTTGAAAGAGGACGATTTCAGCAGAAATGTAAAAACTCTAGCTAAGGAAACGCCAGGAAAACAAGAAATTCAATGCAATAATTCAATAAAAGAATCAAAATTTAAATACGCTGTGATAAAAACAAAGCAAAATCTCGTGGCACCTATAGTCTGTTAAGTAGTTCAACTTGAACATTTAATTCAAAGCCTAGACATTTAAAAGTTTGCAATAAACAAAAAGCATTATAAACCTACCACTGATAGCCACGAAATTATCCGATTAGAGGCCCAGCCTTTACGTTCAATTCAAAAAGTTAAAATTTTCAAGTTTTCTAACAAAGGAAACGATAGAAAGGATTCGCGAAAATGGTCCTAAAAGAAACTAGCGAATAAGAAGAGTCGGCCTAACAAGTTGTCTGTCACGGGCCATTAGAGGCGAAATGGAGGAGGGAGGAGAGGCTGGGGGGAAGAAGTGAGATTATTGGAAGAGCGGGTGGGAAGACGAGGAATGAAGTTAGGTGTGACGAAGAGAGTACGAAATTGAGCCCTCTGATAATCTAACACGAAGTGCACGCAATTTGCTTAAAGGTACTAAAGGCTGGTGCACACGTTAATCAAAAGAACAAGTTTTTTTTCAGCTTATCGTCTGAACGTTTTGCTGAGCCCCAGTCATCCTAATCACCGAAATTGACCGAAATCCACTGAAATCGTCCGAAATCGTCCGAAATCGACCGAAATCTACTAATTTTTACAGAAAATATATTTATTTTTCACATTCCCACGCTAAACGAGGCCTATTGCTGATAGGACTTGAAATTTTTTTTAATAAAAAATGAAAAGAATCTGTGATTTTTGTTTGTTTTTTATTTATTTTAGTTATATTTTCCTAATGTGATATTTTCCTAATTATGTAATAATTCTTCATAGTTCTCTAGTGTCCTAGAGATAATACTTATAAAACAAGTGTTTTCCTGCTTTCCCCATGCTTGAAATTTTAACACAGAGAAAAATCACAAACTAAGGCAATTGCAAAAAGTCATGTAGCTACAAAATCTAGTGTAGTAAATGGTGGAGTGATAATTAGCTATAAGCTATGCAATTATTGAGAAAATTATGTTGAAATAACTTTAAGATTGGAGATAACTCAGTAAAATATACATGCAGGTAGGTAAATTTTTTCTTTTTAGTTGTCTAACCAAAGTTTTCCAAGAGTGGGGAACGAGTTCAAGCTGCTTGATTAGGTAAAAATATGCAAAAAGAAAGTAAACCTAATTAAACATGAGATTCGTAGCATCTCACTGTGCAGCTGTGAAGACAACACTACTAATGACTAATAAAACGTAATTAAAACTTTTATATATGTAGATCTAACTAGGCATTTTCTAAGCTGAAACTTTTAGTAACACAGTCTTCAGATGGTAGAGGCGTCAGTATATGAGGCAGTACGGTCATTTGTTCATGGAATTGGCTCAAAATTTGGTGCGTATTACATACTAGCTACGGAGTTGAGTAACTAGTAGCTATCAACTGAGTTACCCATAGACCACACCATACATTGACTGGACACTGAAATTGGGCCCCTCGCAATTGGGCCCTGGGGGCCGATCTACGCAAGTGTTAATAAAATGAGTTCTTATGATCACAGAGACCTCAAACAAATATTTATTTCTTCGTCGTACCATAAGAAATGTCTTGCAGAGCAAGGAATCTAAATTCATTGTCGTATATCTTCAGTAGCCGATGCACATTATACATTCGGACACCAAGAAAAATTGAAAACTTATAATTTCTAGGAATAGTATACTTCTATAGAAAAAAATTGGCTCATACATAAATAGCTACCACACGCAATGTAATTTAATATCACATTCAATTGAGTCTTTTTCGAATTAAAGTGACAAAGTAGCGTCGGTTAGGATTGCTTCATTTTACAGAGTGAGAACATTAACCAACCATTGAATTTCCACGGGTCCGGCTAGTTAATATTTATTACTACTACATTATATTAAAAGTTTAGGCCTCCTCGCCCACTACAAAGGCGATCAAACAGAGGAAGAAATAAGTGACCAAAAAAATATCAATAGAAACATGGAACCCATGCACGGCGGTGTTTCAACACGGGGTCACCGTGCAAGTGGGGAAGAAAGGGAATAACAGACAAAAAATTTATAAATAGGAGCGTGGAAAATGAAAAATGGGCATGAAGACGGCCCGACGGTTTCTTCAAGGTTAACACATTAATTACGAAGGACTTAAATATCCGTTCCCGCAGTTAATGGATTAAGATATCCACGGCGGCAGCCTGGAGAGCCACCCTTTCAAAATAGTAGTAGTAGTAGTAGTAGAAGTTTTTACTAGCGCTTCAGTGGCACACTGCCTATATCGCGCCGAACTATTCCTGTGTTTAACCACAGACTCGTGCGCCGACTAGGGCGCGTTTTAAATTGTCAATGATTTTNGGGAGGAGAGGCTAGGGGGGGGAGGAGAGGCTGGGGGGAGGAGAGGCTGGAGGGGAGGAGAGGCTGGGGAAGAAATATTTTTTATCAAAAAATAAAAAGAATATGATTTTTGTTTGTTTTTTATTTATTTTATTTATATTTTCCTAATGTGAAATTATGTAATAATTCTTCTTAGTTCTCTAGTGTGCTAGATATAATACTTATAAAACAATGGTATTCCTGCTTTCCCCATGCTTGAAATTTTAACACAGCGAAAAATCACAAACTAAGGCAATTGCAAAAAATCAAGTAGCTACAAAATCTAGTGTAGTGAATGGTGGAGTGATAATTAGCTATAAGCTATGCAATAATTAAGAAAATAATGTTGAAATAATTTAAAGATTGGAGATAGCTGAGCAAAATATACATGCAGGAAAGTAAATGTTTTTTTTTTTCTTCAGTTGTCTAACCAAAGTTTTCAAAGAGTGGGGAAAAAGTTCAAGTTGCTTGATTGGGTAAAAATATGCAAAAAGAAAGTCAACATAATTAAACATGAGATTCGTAGCATCTCACTGTACAGCTGTGAAGACAACACTACTAATGACTAATAAAACGTAATTAAAACTTTTTTATATATGTAGATCTAACTAGGCATTTTCTAAACTGAAACTTTTAGTAACACAGTCTTCAGATGGTAGAGGCGTCAGTATATGAGGTAGTACGCTCATTTGTTCATGGAATTGGCTCAAAATTTGGTGCGCATTACATACTAGCTACAGAATTGAGTAACCAGTAGCTATCTACTGAGTTACCCATGGACCGCACCATACATTGACTGGACACTGAAATCGGGCCTCTCGCAATTGGGCCCTGCAGGGGGCCGATTTACGTAAGTGCAAATAAAATGAGTTCTAATAATCACAGAGACCTCAAACAAAGATTTATTTCTTCGTCGTACCATAAGAAATGTGTTGCAGAGCAAGGAATCTAAATTCACTGGTGTATATCTTCAGTAGCCGATGTACATCATACTTTCGGACACCAAGAAAAATGGAAAATTTATCATAATTTCTAGGAATAGTATACTTCTATAAAAAAATTGGCTCATACATAAATAGCTACAACACGTAATGTACTTTAATATCACATTCAATTGAGTCTTTTTCCAATGACGGATTTGAAGCAATAACCTGAGAAATTGATGTATGTAGAGCTTTCTGCAGACCTCACCCAGTAATACTACATTGGTACCTACCAAAGAACTATAAATATATGTTTAACTATGAGAGAAATATGTCAAGATAACCAGTAAATAATATTAAAACGTAATTTATGGCTGATACAACCCTTCATTCCTGGAACCATCTAAAGCTGCACATCGTGATTGTCAATATCATTTCACATAACTGCATAGGTATAGTACACTACTTTATGGTTGCCTACGAATATCACTTCGTAGTTTCCTACGTTGCATCACTTTTTGGTTGCATAAATTGAAACACATCATGGTTGTCGGAGTTAAATCTTTTCACAGTGGGCCAGTGCGAAGTGATTTAACTCAGTGGCCAACATTACATTACTTCAGGGCGGCCAGTGATATATCATTTAACAGCTGTCAAAGCTACATCATTTAACAGCTGTCAAAGCTACATCATTTAACAGCTGTCAAAGCTACATCACTTCACGGTTGCCAATGCACTATCACTTTAGGACTGCCAATGCTGAATTACTTCTCTGCTGTCAATACTATATCACTTCATGGCGGCCAGTGCTTCATCATTCAGATCACTGCCAGTGCTGTATCATTCCACTGCTGCCAATGCTAAATCCCTTCACTGCTTCCAATGCTAGATCACTTCACTGCTTCCAATGCTAGATCACTTCACTGCTTCCAATGCTAGATCACTTCACTGCTTCCAATGCTAGATCACTTCACTGCTTCCAATGCTAGATCACTTCACTGCTTCCAATGCTATATCACTTCACTGCTTCCAATGCTATATCACTTCACTGCTTCCAATGCTAGATCACTTCACTGCTTCCAATGTTAGATCACTTCACTGCTTCCAATGCTAGATCACTTCTTGGCGGCTAGTGCTTCATCACTTCACTGCAGGCCGGGCTCCATCACTTTATGGCTGCAAGCTGCTCCATCTCACCTTTCAGCTCTGTAGCCTGTGCTAATTTTCTCGCTCAGCCCGTATAGCTATATAATAAGTTTCAATAACATTTTCATCAGCTGTTTACTTAGCTTTTCATTACATATCGAGCATACCACGAATTTGACAAGCTTCTGTTCTACAAAATGAGACCGTTTATTGTACTATTACGAAATAAGTTTACTGCCAATATCAAAGAATGTCATAAACAGTTGCTCTACGTAATTACACTTCAAGCCTTAATATTTTTGTGAATTTGTTGCGCACAGAAGTTTTAGAAATTTGTACTAACTTTGCCAGTCATTACTAAATTTAACAGAATTAAGTCTAATAGCCTAAACAAAGTATGAACAAGTAATGGGGATCAGTAAAAACATATAAAAATGCCTCTGCAGCACCGTACAGTCAGGCCTAATTGCAGGGCCGAAATCTGCCTTAGGGTCCAGTGTCTAGTCAATGTAAGGTGTGGTCTATGGGTTACCTTATATCAAAGTAACCGAGCTTATAACCGAATTTTAAATCTTTGTATATGGTCTCTGTTGACGATATTTTCATTCAATTTTTTTTTCATGGCAGCACATGTGACGGTTTCAACAACATGTGCCATCACGTATCTTAACCAGGTCTGCAAGTAACCTAATTCACGTAGTACGAAAACGTAATTTGAGATAAAAATAAGAAACTACGAATAAATGCTCAAAATGTAGATGGACTGCGTTCTAATTGAATGAAGTGAAACTTAGAAGTGAATATGTTACCTTGCTTTTAGTGTGTATGTCCCAGTACACACAAGGTCGTAAACTGTCAGGTCAGAGAGAAATTTTGAAATTGTTTAAAATCACCTTAACGAAGTAGTTTTTTTTTAACCGGCATATATTGTATCGAGCCTCTAACTTTCAAGTTTCTCACAGCGCTGTCATAGTCTGCATACATCAGAGCGTTGAGATCAGTAAATAAAGACAGATGCCTGAAGGTTAGGCCATTGTAAGTCTCAACTTGTCAGAAGCAAAATTTAGGTAGTCGTTATTAATTAAAGGAATTTTATTTTGCTACTAAATGCCACATTAAACACCACTTTTAACTAAGTGAGTTTTACAAATGACAAATTGAATGTAATGTTTGTGATCTGAAATTTGAGTAATGCAGGAAGTAATCACCATAGATCATCTCGTTCTGTGAAACTTTTTTGCTCAGGTACAAACTTTCTAGTTCCGGTTGTTCGATGATATATATAACCGTGAGTCAAGGGTACTTATATCGGATACCTGGAACTAACAACTTTTAACCTAAGTAAAAAAAAAACGATAAAGCGCAATGACCTTTGAAGAGTACTTCCTGGCGGTGACCAACGAGGCTGAGAAATAGCTACACTTGAGCCAAACCTTTACAAAGAGTAGCTATATAATTGCCCTGCCTACATGTTTAGGCTGGCCTTAACGTAAATATTTTTACAAATTCCACCGTTAGCTAAATTTATCTAAGCCCTTTATAATGTGTCCTTAGTTAACTAAGCTTACAAGAAGCAGTAGCGGACCAAATGTGACAACTCGGTAAACCGGTGCGTCAATAGTAAGTCAAACAAATTTTTGTCATCATCTATATTATAATTCTGCTTGAGGTTCCATCCATGCGTCTGTACGTGACGGTTTTACTTTAAGCTAGGGGCAAATTTAACTTGCCAGAAATTCTGCTTTTCTCTGGGAAGAAGCTCAATGATATCTGTCTTTTTTCCGCTTGCTCTTAAGGAAATTTTCAGTCAGTTTCGAAGCAAAGACATGAAGTTCCTCTTACACGTATAATAACTTACCGATTTTCATATCTTGAAATATTCACATTGCTGAGGTCGCATCACGATCCAAATATGGGAAAATTCGTATCCAGACTACAGTGCAGCGAGCTGTTCTGAACTGCTTCATTCTAAAGCATATTTGAAGTGTAAGCGCGATGTTGAAAGGAATCCCGTGAGCGGACAGAAAAAGTGTTTTCGGTGACCTGAATCAATTATTGAAGAAAAAGGTTGAGTCTGTTGTGTTTTTATTTTGTGGGAAGTTATTGCACATATAAAGTACTAAGTAGTCACAGGTCCCGATGGCCAATTGAAATTATCAAATTCACCGATAAAAAATGAAAATTCTAAAAATATGAAAGCCTAAATTATAATACCTTCAGACGATGATAAATAAAGGTTAGCGGAGGCCTGTAAATATAGAAGAAAACTATGGGAAGAATACTTCCGAAGAATGAGATTGCTATAATCTATTGGTTTTTATGCTGTATTTATGTCTAGCTATATCATGAAATACTAGGGCTAAAACTTTGCTGGTAAACATCTGCGAGGTCTACCGGTGCTACAGTGTCTGGCATACATGGCTACGTTAGGCCTCCTGCGTACGAGTCAAAATACGGAAGCTCTTCAAGTTTTCAGAATACATGTTTTCGTGCGGGTGACAACGGTTGAATCTATTAAGACACTTCGATTCGAACTAGGTACTATTGCGAATTGAAACTCAATAGAAATTTACAGAGAGATTCGAAACTGAGCAAGTGACTCTCGTTGTAGCGGAATAGCTGCCGCGGCTCGGAGTTTAAACAGTTTTTAAATACAATAATATTAGACAAGCCGAAACTGCATACACAGCAGCTTACTGGAATGGATAAGGAGAAACGTTCCCATGGTTAGAGGTTAGACGGAGTTTGTATGGATTAAGAGACAGGTACTATAAATGGGGCAGGTTAGGCTGAGGATCTGTATTAGGTCGAATTAAAGTGACAAAGCAGCGTCGGTTAGGATTGCTTCATTTTACAGAGTGAGAACATTAACCGACCATTGAATTTCCACGGGTCCGGCTAGTTAATGTTTATTACTACTATATTATATTAAAAGCTTAGGCCTCCTTGCCCACTACAAAGGCAATCAAACAGAGGAGGAAATAAGTGACCTACAGATATCACTAGAGACCTGGAACCCATGCACGACGGTGTTTCAACACGGGGTCACCGTGCAAGTGGGGAAGAAAGGGAATAACAGACAACCAATTTATAAGTAGGAGCGTGGAAAATGAAAAATGGGCACGAAGACGGCCCGACGGTTTGTTCAAGGTTAACCCATTAATTACGAAGGACTTAAATATCCGTTCCCGTAGTTAATGGATTAAGATATCCACGGCGGCAGCCTGGAGAGCCACCCCCTCAAAATAGGGTGGGCCGATTTAACTAACCCAATGATCCATGGTCCTTCATATCTGCCCCACGAGAAGTATGAACAACAAGCTAGCATTTCCGTTGAGGTCATACTCAGGGTTGGTATTTGACAACATATTTTTTGATTGCTATCTGTATTTAGGTCCAGTAATGGATTAAGATCTTAATACCTGTTGAATAATCTTATGCATATCCAGGAGACATAACGGATTATTATTGTAAGAGTTAATAATAACTTTCTTGCGGTGAGGTCTAGTTAAAAGTTAGTATTGTAACCACTATTAATTATTTCTTGTTTACGAAGAGCTCCAATGAAGCACCAGTTAAAGGTTAGTATAATCATCAATAGCACTTGATTCCTATTTGCGCATAGGCCCAACAATATATTAATATGATTCTGGCATAGTATGCGGCCCAGCTCCACGTGTATAAGATTTGGCCTCACACTAATCAGACACTATTAATATTATTCAAACTATTGTAATTAATTTCTAGTTTTAACCCTAAACCGTCGAGTGGGAACGTTTCTTTGCTATTCAAATAATGTTATTCTGCTGTGTGTGATACACACTTGATATTGGCTCGTCGGGTTAGGTTTAACCCATTAACTGAGGTATGCGTATTATTTATACAGTTGCGGAAAGGATACTTCTGTCATTCTAAATCAGATTCACCTTATTGAGAGACTTGACATATGAAACAATTACATGCTAGCATAGATAGAATAGAAGTCACTCAAGCCCTTATTCATTAAGGAAAAGGATGCTTATGGGCACAATTAATGGGTTAAGCAGCGCATGAATGGTTGATCCCATTTACAAGTTTATACAAAATAACCCTACAGTAGCACCGCCGCATCTCTACCACATTATTATACTGAATGGTTTGAGTCTCCTTTTCCACAACAATGGCGATCTACCAGAGGGACCAGCAAGGAACATATACTATGACGATAGAAATGTAGCACCTATATGCATGAAGGTGTTCCCACAAAGGATCAACGCGCATGGGAACAGCAAGTCGGGAAAGAAGAGAAAGATCAGAATCAAGCAAAGCATGAGCAAGTAGAAGTATGAAAAGTAGAAAGAAGCAAAGTGGGCACGAAAGACAGACGTCATGAAAACCTAGCTAACGGCTCTCCATAACTAAATACTACAGATGATGCAAGTTAGAGTACGTTTGCTGCGTCAACCCCCACCATTGTGAACGACGTCGCACGCCGCCGTGTCGCAGCTTGCGTGTCGTCACCGGCGAGGCGATCGAGGAAAACCCGCAAGAAAATTCCCACTACGCATTATGCTTCCGGAACTGTGATAATAAAGAAAACCGAGCACAAGCACATCGACGCCAGGTCTAATTACAAATTTCTCTCTGAGGACAGGCGTTGTCGACGATAATTAAGCTTAAAGATGTGCAGCCTCGTGAATAAATACGTATAAATATAGACATTAGCGAAGTTAAACAGGTATAATCTTTGAATATGCTAACTCAATTCTCGAGTATGATATCAGTGCCATCGGCGTCCCTCCGTTCTTCAAACGTATCATATAAATTAACCCTTTAGTGCCTACAGTACACATATGATGACATTACATGTAGTGTTATTCCTACGAAAAGTGATATTCTATTGAGGCACTAAAGGGTTAATAGCGCCAGTTATGTAGACCAAATACTTGGTGCATGCGAAAACTTAGAAAATAATTTCTTGCGTGTACACAGGCTGAATTTGCGTTATTTTGTGCTCAATTGTCGCCAGTGAAATTCAACTAATTAGGTGTGAAACGCAATCCATCGAACGCGAAATTTAATTTACCAACCGGTCAAATAAACTTCCTGCAGTTAATTAAAGCCGTTGAGAAATTGAGTTTTAACAAGAAACAAGTTGATTTTGCCATTGAGAAGCCGAGTCTCAACAGTAATCCGAATTTTATGAGTTTCCTCTTATTAATGACAAGCGGAACTGTACTGTAAATAAAATGAGTTCAAAAATTATAAACTGAATTTTTTTTATGTAACAATCTGACCTGGAAACAGCGCAGTATATTTAACTCGTGCTCGCGACATAGCCTCAAAAGTAGGCAAATAAGCAACGTTCACAAAGTCTGAACCATATTGCGCAAGTAGAACGCGTGAGTATAGGTCCAGTTACGCCGGCCAGTGCAGCAGAGACTGCAATAATTCTTCCATTAAGGAGGTAAGTAGGCAGTCAAAGGACTGCCTCTTTACTGCTCGTAATTGTAGTGGTCTAAAGAAGCTCGTCATTTGGCAGTGAGCTTTACCTTGTCGCTTCGCCAATTAATTTTTGACCCTAAAATTTTCGCCTAAAAGTCGGACCATAGAAGCAAAGCGGAGTGGCCGTCGAATCCTAAAACGTTTACACGACGCCGGAAGGTTTTATGCATTGCTAATGTAGACGTTGTACGTACAGACTGTAGAGCAAAACGTGCTGCTGCTGCTGCTGCTGCCGCCGCCACGGAAACTTGCAGTGTACTCTAAAATGGCCCATGTAGCCGTCTTGCTATTGTCAATTATCGTCTTGGAAATACGAGCATGGGAATTTTTCTTCAACTACAATATCTGTATTTCGTTCTCCCTTAAATAAAAAGCGACAACAAACTCTAGGAAAAATACAATTCTACTGTGGTATTACGTAACACTGCCAATTCTTTGGAAGGAATTCCATAATTATGCCAAATTTCAAGAATCCAATACGAAAAAAAAGCATAGAAAAGCAAGTCCAATGCTTTATTAGCTACAGGAGTTACGTTACGTATACTGAGCTAATTACACGCCTAACGTGTATAAAAAAAACTGATCGATTTCTAAATACTTTCACCTGCTAGATTCTTACAATTTTGGAAATCTAGATAAAGAATGCTGAAATAAAGTAAATGTGGTCATTGGAAGGAGCTCTCTGTAGAAATGAGATACAGTCGTAGAAACAACAGTATGATTACGCTTTAAACAAGTAATACTTTATCTCAAATTCTATAGAAAAAAAAACAATCATGACACTGAGTAATTTTCAGCCTGTGTGTCCCCAACCAAGGCGACGTCACAAAGAAAGAAAGAAGAGACATGCAGTATGTCGTTAGAAACGTGGAACCTATGCACGACGGTGTTCCCACACAGGATCAGCGAGCGTGGGCACAGTAAGTCGGAAATGAAGAGAAAGAACAAAATAAAGCATCATCAGCACTAGTATAAAAGTGGATGAAAACAATGTGGTCACCGAGAAAAGACGATACGAAGATCGAGCTATGACTGAGGTAACTTACAGGGTACTCCCTGGCGTCATTGCTCCCTATAACATACAATTGCCGACCCTAACTAACCTAAGGTCCCTGCTATGCCTCCTTAGGGGCGACAAAATCCGAAATATACATGGTAACTTATGAAATTTCGTTTCACATCTATCAAAAAAATAAATTTTGTTCATTGAGAGTTTGAAATTACTGAATAACAAGTGTTTTTGAACTACATGGGGTTGCTAACACAAACTTTCGTGTGATACTCCACATTATTATCCTTGTGTTACATTGCTTACTATACAGTCTTGATCACAAATGAACTTGTCTCTCTGGAGTCAACCTTTACTACATAGCGAGTGGCGTCAATACATTAGACAGAACATTGAATCTCTGCACAAATCACAAACTCAAAAATCGGTTACGCGTCTATATAATGTACAATCTCTGAATCTTTGAAGAGAACACATACTCAAGAATAGGTCTATAATATGGACACAACGCCCGTGAGACATAGATTTCGATGTCTGAAACAAATTTTGCTTCTTAGAATCTCATTGTTATATAACTCAAGAGACGAACTCAGCAAGTGAGTGGCGCCAAGTAAAGATTTTGGTGTCTGAAACCAATTTTGCTCTTCAGCACCTCATTTCACAGAGACACACGGGAAGTTGGTCTAATTGCAGCTCAGAAAATGACTCTAAAGCGCTCGCAGTTTCCGTCAATGAGAAATGGAGGCGCGCAGGCCGTCGTGGGAGACTTACGGCACTTCTGGTGCTCCTGAGCTGCTCCGGTCCGTCCTCCTAGCGACTCTTTTCGGTTCTCATCTTGTTCGGAAAATAGTTGCGAGTGCACAGACGGAGCGAGAGACTCTTCTCATCAATTCTAAACGTGCATTTAGAAATAAAATGCAGTGTAAGTGCAAGACAAATGTAAACATCCTGAAAAGTAGAGTACTCAGCGTAAACCAAGCAAATACAAAAGTACAAAAATAAATACATAAGTCTGTGATGAGTACGAAAATACAATAACTTGTTTTCTCTCTAGTACGTAGAGCTACCAAAGCTGGGCAACAGCGGAAAACTCTTGAATATTACTTGCAAACGTCGCTTGCTCTTTAACTTATAGATTCATAGTATGCTGTAAGACTGCAATGCACGCTAGGTACCGATCCATAGGCTTATTATGAAGACTGTAACGCATATTACAGTATCTAGTGCTCCATAGACTATTATGGAGACTGCAACGCACGCTAGGTACCGATCTATAGGCATCTTATGAAGACTGCAATTCATACTACAGTATGTAGCGCTCCTTAGACAATTATGGAGACTGCAACGCACGCTAGGTACCGATCCATCAGCTATATGTATTAAGGATACGACTACGTCCAGATCGAATAATGCCATTCACGCAGTGTTACCAAATGGATCAAATATGAAGTGGGTGGTATCATTATTTTCTAAGATTAACTGAAAGCAAAGACTTACAATCCTACATTAATGCAGCATCCGTTTATGCCATCACCCTTTAATGCCGTAAAAATATTGTTCCAGGTATTCCAAGCATGCGACGCGGAATCCTTTACCATAAGGCAACTTTTCAGTTCCGGCATCGGTTCTAACGAGCAAGTTAAGGCGGTCACTTCACAGTGGCAGCATCATTCTTTGTAGCATTTGTGAGAAAAATGGCCCCTACAGCAGTGAATTCTAAAAAGATCAGAAATAAGCTAAGTACCAAAAAGAAGAAAAGTAATTTAAATAAATGTGATAAAATTAAGAAATGTTAGAAGTTGAAATATTCTTTAGCATTAATAAAAGCATAGTTGGAGCAATAAAAGCAAATGAAAACTGTATTAGAACTTTTGTAAACATTTCAACTAGTTTTATAAATAAAAATCCGAGCAGCACCAAACAGAGCGGAAATTCCATAAATAGCGACTAGTCTTGGTCCGGACAGAGCGCATTGATAGGTTTATTACACACAGATACATTTGATACGTCAATTAATGGTGGATCGCCAGTATGGACACCAAATGTATGAACTCATTCATGATATGTATTTAAATTATTATAATTATATATTATTATGCAGAGTAGTGTAAGCCTCCATTATCACAGCAAAGGCGATCTCTCAGAAGAAGAAAGAGGGAACATACTGTATGTCGAGGCACCCATGCACGAGGGTATTCCAACACAGGATCAACGCGCATGAGAACAGCAAGTCGGGAAAAAAGAGGAAGAACAAAAGAAAGCAACAACAGATAGAGTATGAAAGCGGTAAGAAGGAGAATGGACCCGCAGGAGAGACGTGATGCAGGTTCAGCTAAAGCTAAGGCAATTTAAAGTTTTCCATGGGATCGCTGCTCCCCATAACATAGCATGGGTGAATTAGCTAACCTAATTCTATGGCCCATCCTATGACCTTTGAGAGGATATATATATTTAAAATTACTCATAAAATTCAAACGCCTGAATTTATATACATCAAAGAAAAACGTGGATTTGAACGAAACGAACGTGTGCTATGTCATGAACGTATAGTGTTTACTATAGTAGTTGTACTTATTAGTAGACAACTTTTCTGTAGCTTATTGAAACTATGTTTGTATCATTAAAATGATTAGGTACTGAAGGTAGCTACGAGTAAAATCAGGTGTATTTTGACATTGTTTTGATTTTGACGTAGACATTATGCAACCAAGTTGGGCTAATAATGCCCTTAAAACTATTTGCTTCGTTTATTGACGAAAATAACAAAAAGAAATTGATGAAATTCTGATAAATGCTCCATTTTTTTTCAATTACCAAAAACATTATATAACAGAATTTCCATCATGCCACCTCTTTAAAGCATCATCAAAGAGAGAGCAGGCAGCACTAAACGTTCTCGAGAACATGGTCAGCTGGTGTTGACATTCTGTCAGAATGTCTCTCGTGACCGTTCAGGGGTTGCTACAGGCGCATCGGAAGGCATACGTCACTTACAAAGTGCTTATCAATCACATTTGACACTTGGATCACTATTTGAGGTGCATGGCCACTTCCATAACACGATTGGCTGACGGATCGCAGTGGTAAATTCTGCCGAATATCTGTGATTGGCCAAATTCCGCAAGCAGATTACCAGCTAGCTCAACGTACTACGATGTTCGTCGCTCCATTACTTCCATGAAACTTCTTGGAGATCCATCCAGCCTAAAGCCCTATCGGTTTCTTTCCCACCAATTACGGGCAAAATGTTTCATTCTGTGAACCTAAATCACTGCATCCGAGGTCAATGTTCAAAGGCTAGACTAACTTCTACAACTTTAGTTCCACACCAAATCGATCACAGAAAGAACTCACATATACGGAAAGCTTTGCCTGTTGAACATATACGCCCAAAAAACTGTCCACTAAATTTGCTGGGCATAACATTCGTACGTAAAACTCATTGAAAAATAAATTTTATCAGATAGATACTGATGTATTGAGATAATATAAAAAATATTCTTAGGTACATGAAAAACAACTAGGAACTCTTCACGAGTGCAAAACATGACAAACTAGAGCACTCTGAGTGCGCAAACCTCCGCCAAGCCCAGCAACGGTAGCAAAAAAATTCAAATTTTCTCTGAAACCATAACTTTCTTTGTATAAACTCCAAAATCGAATCATCTGTGCCTTTTGATAGTAATACCAGCTTGTGCAATTTTCTTGAAGATCTGTTGATAACTTTTTGAGTTATACTGCTAACAAATGTTAAGACAAACATGAGTCAAACATACAAACGAACAAACCAATCTGCACAAAAATTTGATCATGTATGTCTTTTAACATTACTAATAACTTCTATAAATTTCGTAAGGATTCATTATTTTTTGAGTTATTGTGCTAACAAGCATAAAATTGAAAACAGTGACAAACAAACGAACAAACTGATCATTACCAAAATTTGGTCATCTAATTTGTTATATATACCCAACAACTCATGTTAATTTCATAAAAATCCATTCGTAACTTTTTGAGTTATGGCATTGAGAAAATGATGGAGACAAACAAACAAACGGATGGGCATATCTTCACCAAAAGGTAATCATCTGTTCCTCCCAACGTACCTAAAAATCCCTGTAAATTTCGTCCAAGTCGGTTCATAACTTTTTGAGTTATCTTGGTGACAGACAAACACAAACAAACAGACAAACAGGAAACAAACACGACGAAAACATAACCTCCTTGGCGGAGGTAACTACAGCACTCTGAGGGCGCATATCTCCCCACGTAAAGCAACGTTAACGAAAAATTTAAATTGGTTCTCAATCTATGATTTTCTTTTTACCAGCACCAAAATGTAGTAATTTGCGCTCTTGACAGTAATAACAGCTCTGTAATTTTCTTGAATATTCGTTCATAATTTTTTGAGTTATGTTAGTGACAAACATCCTGACAAACATTAGTCAAACACAAACAGATCAATCGATAATCAGCAAAATTTGACCAGTTACTCTTCGTGACATACGTAACAATTCACGTCCATTTCATACGAAGATCCGTCCATAAATTTTTGAAATACGTCACTTACATAGATAAAATCAAACGCAGAGACGAACAAACAGGTAAAAAATTATAATTTACTATACGTGATACACCAAACAACTCACGTACATTTTATAAATCCGTCCGTGACTTTTCAAGTTGCGACACTAAGAACAGAGAGGCAGAAAAACAAACGGTTGAACGGATCTTCACTAAAAGTTAATCATCTGTAATTCTTAACATGCCTAACAATCCCTGTAAATTTTGTAATGATCCGTCCATAACTTTTTGTGTTACTTTGGTTACAGACAAACACACAAGCAGATAGACAAACTCGATAAAAAAATCTTCTTGGCGGAGGTAAATATGCTGTACTTGTGCCGCCAGATCTCCAAGGAAATTATTTCTTCTGTTGACACTATTGTGTCATGGCACTCTGCTATAGACGTACAAGCAACAAAAATTCTTGTACGAGCAGAATTTCCAATTTTCCACTTGGCTTATCAGAGGATGGGAGTGCGATGCTGTTGCACATGTTCACAGAAATATACTGTAGTAGCAGTATGGAATAAACCGCAGCATCTACCTCGTAAATCAAGAAAATCGAGACGACGTGTACGATGTTCCGTTCCGCAAATTCAACGAGGAGAGAACCAATACTGCGGCTGACGGTTGTACCTCGATATTTATGGTTTGCTGCCGAAATTCACACCTGAAACAGCCATCCATCACGTTATTCTAGACGTCGATATTTCTGAGAACCGGAACTAGCGTTTCTCCCCCTGACTACAACGAAAGCGATACCTACATTGTTGTTATGCGAGCGCTTTTGTTCATTGTAACTACGCAGAAAAATAGTCTACACGCTCCATATTTGCATTGTGACAAAAAAACTAGGATGAGATATGTTATACAAGATGAGACAAGTGGTACATGACCGGGTAGTTACTTAAATACCTGAAATATATACAGTCGCAGTCGCTAAATAGTAACCGTAGAGCAAGCTCGACTGCACACAAAAGCTGAGAAACCCTACCGCACTTGTTTGTGCTGCAGACATATCCCAACTGGCCCCAGAGTAATGCACGACTGCAGTCGACCAAAACTCGTCAAGTGCTACGGTGCAAGAGACGATAGACTGTCATGCGACGACCTGCAACCCCCGATAATCCCCATAGCTATCCAGTTAAGGCCAGTACCCACCGCAATAACATCCGGAAACCAAACGTTGGTTGACTCATCAGGTCAAAAACAAGGAGTCGCCTCCTTGCAGCAGTTTCGAACCTACGCATTTCCCAGCAGTAACGACACTCAAACAACACGCTATTGCGGGTACCTTTATTTGTAATTTGCTCTTTTAGTCTCAGTTCTTACAACGGAAGCGCTGCAGGAATGAAGGAGGGGAAGGGGACGTGAGCTGCATGCCAATGGAACATTTTTATATGATCTTATTAGGGTACCATGTCTAGTACCCGTCCACCATGCTCGTAGCCGTCCACTTGGCTCTAAAAAACTTCCTGTGTGAAAACTAACAAGGCTAGAAAGTTATACATAGGATCTAACTGTAGGCTAAGCAGTGTCGCACCATCCCTGAAAATGACGGGCGAAAAAATTAAAGAAAAAGAAATGGCGGGGGTTTTCACATTTTTTCACTAAAAACCTTAAAAAAATGCGAAAACCCCCACCATTTCTTTTTGTTTTATTATTTTTCGCCAGTCATTTTCAGGGATGGTACGGCACTACTTAGCCTATAGTTTAAGCCTATGTACGGCTTTCTAGCACTAGTAGTTTTCACACAGGAAGGTTTTTAGTGCCAAGTGGACGGCTACTAGCATGGTGGACGGGTGCTAGACATGTTACCCTATGGTGATATTTTCATTCTGCATCATAGAGGAGAACGGTAATTTAGGAGACATGAGGAAAAATAATAATAATGGAAAATAGAGAGATAAGCAACGTACAGGGATCACAGAAATAAAAACTAGAGCACTCTGAGATCGCATACCTCCGCCAAGCGAGGCAACGGTAGCAAAAAAATTCAAATTGGCTCATAAACCATTTTCTTTGTATAAACTACAAAATCAAATCATTTGTGCGTTTTGATAGTAATAACAGCTAGTGCAATTTTCTTGAACATCCGTTCATAACTTTTTGAGTTATACTGCTAATAAACGTTATGACAAACATGAGTCAAACATACAAACAAACCAACCGATCTTCACCAAAATTTAATCATTTGCGTCTTTTAACATTACTAACAACCCTTATGAATTTCATAAAGATCGATTCATTATTTATGGAGTTATTCTGCTAACAAGCATAAAATTAAAAACAGTGACAAACGAACGAACAAACGGAGCATTACCAAAATTTGGTCATTTACCTTTTGTTATATACCTAACAACTCATGTCAATTTCATCAAAATCCATCCATAACTTTTTGAGTTATGGCATTGAGAAAAATGAAGCAGACATGCAAACAAACAAACGGATGAACATATCTTCACCAAAAGTTAATCATCTGTTCCTCCTGACATACCTAACAATCCCTGTAAATTTCATCCAAATCGGTTAATAACTTTTTGAGTTATCTTGGTGACAGACAGACAAAGAGGAAGACAGACAAACACGACGTAAACATAACCACCTTTGCGGAGGTAATAACCCTGAAGTCCTAATTAACCCATTAGCCGTTGATATTCCTACTTGGGAACATATATTAAAGGGCTATTGCTACGAGAATTAATTGAAAGTCTCTAAGGTTGTACATGGGCTGAACTAACTATAACGATCATCTAACAGCACTTACCATACATAGAGTGTAGAAATTCAACAAGCCTGTCAACTCACATGGTGAAATACGTATGTTAATGTCCTTCATAGTTAAGGTCTTCAATCTGTGTAAACGAATTTCTCGGCTAGATCGAGCGACCTTCTTTACAACACTCGTCAAAGAATTCCAGCGCATTTTAAAAGCCCAAAACAGCAAACCGTGATGGTTCCTTCGAGCTTGAACTTTGATTCTCAGCATCAGCTCTAGATTTATTTTTATACTGGTAATACCTTTCAAAGTTACTCAGCAAGTCTCATTGAACCCAATAATTTCATAGGCATTTCAGTACCTATCCCTTGCTTCATTCAACCTCCCATTGATATGGCGTGTATCGTGCCCCGGTAATCAGAGTCAGGCGCATCGATCGACTAGTACATTGTACCATTTCGAGAAGTAACAATAGAGTGCAGTTATCGAGCCAAGCTCCAACAATAGTCGGACAGGATGCAAAGTGCGGACTACAGACAATTCTGTGGGACCGGAGATTGTGACCATTAGCAGAACTAGCAGTAGTACTGTAGTTGTTCTCGAGTTCCCAGGAGCCTCGAGGAAGGGAGTTGCAATGCGGCGGGCTCTTCACATTGCAGGATGTTTCCACTTCTGCACTATTGGCTTCTGTAAACGGTAAAGGGAAGAGCTATCCTGGCTGCTGCAATCAGGGTCCGGATACTCCGCCATGCCTCATAGGCAGAGGTCGAGGAACTGGCGCATTGCCCAAAATTGAGAGCTCAAGTGAACTTTTCCTTGATAAACATACATCAAAATGTAATATTTTCATGTTAGAATGAAGGGAAATGTATATGTATCTCCATTCTGCTTGCAGTTTGTGCACGCAAACTGTAATTTTCCTCCCACAACACATCAGGTTACTTAATGGAAATTCTCCTGAAGACGATCATTTCTTAATTTCACAATAGTATTACTGCAGAGCTCGTATGTATGAATACCACTATTCCTAGCGCCTTGCATTTCATATACGTATAGCCTATGACTAAGTGACTAAGTACAGTTAAGCCTCTAACTCATAATTTAATGCTTTTTTGCTTAAGAAGAACACTACATATATTGGATCGTTGAAAATAATTATGGCACACTAGAAAAGACAGAGTTGATAGAGTTTAGGAGTTAATGCAATCACAAAATCTGACATCCATTTGTTTATCCGGTATATTTAATTATAAACCTTGCGTTCTTCTCAGTTATATGGAATATTATACCATGCTGACCCACGATACATTTTCTGTTGTCATACTTCTGTTACCTCACGGATATTTCTCTAATGCTCGAGGACTTCAGATAAAGTAAGTCATGTGTCAGTTATTCCTACCGACTAGGTGTATATTGAATTAAATTATTGATGTATTATTCGGAAGTTTAAGACTCAGTTTCCACAACAAATGCGATATTACAGAGGAGAAAAAGAAGGGACATATAGTATGGCGATATATATATCGAACCCATGCACGAGGATGTTCCCTCACAGGATCAACGCACATGGCAACAGCAAGTCGGGAAAGAAGAGGAAGAACAGATAAAAATAAGATCAATAAGAGTATGAAACTGGAAAGAAGCAAGCAAAGTGGGCATGGAAGACAGACGTCCCGAAGGCTTAGCTAACGGCCATGGTAACTTATATAATAAATTAAATTCAGCGTTTCACGCAATAAGCAGAAAATATTTCGTTAGGAGGGTTGATAAAATCTGTTACGATTATCGATCGCTTGAACAAAAAAAATCAACACTAAAATCGCCAGAAAGGCAACGCGAGCGACTCCTGGTGGAGATCACTGCAATTTACAAATACTTAAGCTCTTCCTCAAGTAGTCTTAATCTGGTAGTTAAGTGACTATATACGTTACTTCCACAATGCTATTAGAACGATAGCGCTTTATTCGACCCAGTAAAGAGTTGACTAAGACCCTCTTAAGCTTAACTTTCAGTGTGTCAGTGAACGTCAGTTCGAAATATTATGGTCGAAAGCTTACTTGCTGGAAGACTCAATTTTCAAACGCCGCATTTTCATAAGTATCGCACTAGCCAGCCTCAACATGTCTCAGAATCCCAAAAAGGAAGTGTTTAAGGCTGAGTGGTAAACTCCCTAAATGGGACACGCACTGACTTCATTATTATTATAACTGGTAGATTCATTATTTTATCACCCCAGACGCAGAGCGGCGATTCAGAAGTGAGGCGCAATTAATTTCCTTTACGCATCACTGAGCAGAACTGCCGCCGAAACAGCTCGTACGCACTGGCTTCAGTAAAAACTTTTCAATATCACTTCACGTAACAGCTTAGATGAAAGAGATGCCAAATTTAGGAGTAAAGCTCTTACACTTATACTCAAAACCTCCTTTTTCTGTTACAATATCGATCAAAAAGCGGAAGAAGTAAATGGCATGCAGAACACAAAGCTAACGGGAAACTAAGGATATATGCGTGGAACGTTAGCCCCGGTTTACCTGTCTTATAGCACTGCGAATGCGTCACCTGAATAGGTATTCTGCCATAATGAGTCAGTCCGTGTTTGATTGAAACAGTTTTCAGTAAGGTATACCATGAGAGGAGAGCGCAAAAAATATTGGCACAAGGCAAGATACAATACCGAAAATAATTTTTTCCGACAGTTGAGATCAAAATTTTGCTGCTAATCTGAGGAGGTTTCAATGCAGCTCATATTAGATGGCGGATAGTTCAGCCATGGATAGATACTGCACGGTTTCGATCCCCTTTGTGAAGTATCACCCTGGTCTTCAAGGTCCATGGCTAAAAATAAAAGAGTTGATAGCAAGAGCCAGCCAGTGGACGTGATCTTTGAAGCTGTCTACGCCCTGTAGAGCAAGCGCATAGCCAACATAGCGCAGGCTGTTGCCAATCAGTGCAGGCGTGCCAGCAAAAGGATATCCAAAAATGTCAGGACACAAAAGAAGCTCTTCGGTTTCCATGAGAGCAAATCGGAGCAAAGCGCCCTCATTATCGCCCATTGGAACTGACAAATCAGCGCGCAAGAAAGCTCTCGCCAGTCGCACACGATTACCGTCCCAATAATTGCAGCTGCCACAACTGAGGCCACAAATACTACCGCAATACTACCGCCAGATCTACCGCAACTTCGCCGCAATGGCGCCGCCGCCCGCAAAACTATGCGTCTACCACGGGTGGCCAGCACAGCCTGGTGGGGCTTGCAACTTGCGGCCTGACAATGCAACTCTGTGCGGTGTATGGATGCCCATGTGAACTGCGGGCAGGGCTTGCAGGGTAGAGCCTGACTCTGCAGGATATGGATGCCCATGTGAACTGCGGGCAGGGCTTGCAGGGTAGAGCCTGACTCTGCAGGATATGGATGCCCATGTGAACTGCGGGCAGGGCTTGCAGGGTAGAGCCTGAATCTGCAGGATATGGATGCCCATGTGAACTGCGGGCAGGGCTTGCAGGGTAGAGCCTGACTCTGCAGGATATGGATGCCCATGTGAACTGCGGGCAGGGCTTGCAGGGTAGAGCCTGACTCGGCAGGAAATGGATGCCCATGCGAACTGCGGGCAGGGCTTGCAGGGTAGAGCCTGGTCATGCAACTCTGCAGTAAGTGGATGCATACGTGAACTGCTGGCAGGGCTTGCAAGCGTAGCTTGGCCATGCGACTTTGCAGTAAGTGAATGACCATGTAAACTGCGGGCCGGGCTGGCAGACTGCAATCTAGCCGTGCAACTCTGCAGACTGGGGCCCACAGCACAAGTCAGCCGTCATATAACGGCACATGCGCTTTGTCCGGCGTCCTGATAAGATGCGGTGTTGAGTTAAAATTAGAGTTGTTCACTGCACTCGCATAATATGTTAAGGCTCTCTAGAGTTTATGCTCTAGGGAAGAACATATGCTCGAGCATATTCTTTCATAGGATTAACGTATATAAAAAGAACCTGTAGTGAAAGAAGACGAAAAGCAGAAGCAGGTACAGTCAGCAAGAGGATGAAAGTATGGAAGAGTATTATGAAGTAGTTTCAGCCTCCCTAAATCAGCACTAAACTGTTCTAAGAGAGAAAATTGAAGAGCTAACGCTAAGGTGAGCAATGGGTTCTTCGGATGGCGCCACTCCCCATAACATGTGATGGGTAACGTAAAGTTAGAATGTTTACGCAATTGCTTACATTCAGATGTTGGTAGTTGAGAAATCCTATACGGTCGAAACAAGTAGTGACACGAAATCATTACCTTACTTTCACCATTCTGAACAATACATATTATCTCATGATAATTCAGGAAGCTCTGGTTAAGTATTTCAAGTAAAATTTTAATTGAATTAGAGAGAGAGTTCTCAAAAATAACTGAAAAATTCATATTATATATTAAAATCCAGGGTTATACCTATACGTCCTAATGAGAAAGCGCGCGTTCCCTCATTACGCTGCCCCCGAGAGTGCAGTAATTGTTGAATCCGAAGTAAATTTGGATTTCAATAATTATTAATTACGCTCTCTGATGCAATCAACCGCGGGAGACGCGCACTTTTTTCAACGTGTGGCACATAACTTTGGCTCCAACAATAAATTACTTAGCATTTTTTTAGAAAATTTGGCAATCATTTAAAATTCTACATAAATTGCTAGTGTCAGTTTTATTATTCTATGAAACGTAAGTTAGGAGCTTACTGCTCAAGGAGGAAATTGTTGATAATTTTACTATACTTATGTATGAGAATTTTACTCCACTCCCCAAAAAATGTAGTCATCAAAGGAGAAGCACGCCTCTTCCCGTGAGCGTAAGAGATAGAAAATACACCGGATGTCAGCAAGGATTCGAACCCGGAGACTTGAGCATGGCAGGCCTATGAAAATAAATTAATCACGAGGAAACGGTCATATCATTCCCAGATACTGTAATTCGAAAACGTAAAATTTTAAACGACCTGAAAGTGTTGATTCGCTACAGTACCAACTTGTCGTACAACAATAGGTAGCTAATTCAAGGAAAGAACAGAATTTGACATTTATTTACATACATAACATAACATTAAGGGACAGAAATTCAAAAGTCATCAATGCGATGTTTTGGTCTGGGACAGTTACTGCTTCAGCCGGTTCCCTAGCGCATTAGTGTTGCTATGGATGTGGCAGCTTTTCTAAAGTGTTCAATTGTGTACGAAGGAATTTTCTTACGTAAAGTGTTCAATTCTGGACGTACGAATTTTCCGAAGTCTCCGCTCTTCCGCTTCTCTCCTATACCATCGTGTCGTGTAACACCAGGGGGCACGTCCCCTGGTTACTGCAAGTGAAGCGTTTATGTCTTTACATCTTAACAGGATGATTTTTGCATATTGTGGTATATATATATAGATTTAGTTTGCTCTCTAATGCAATACAAAGTACCTACCTATTATATGAGACCCAAGTCCTTAAGGCATTTTAAAAATCTGGAATTTCAGTTAGCTTCGCTAGCAGACGCACTAATGACGTCATGAGAGGAGTCTCGAGAATTTTTAGAGTTCCAGACAATAGACGACAAGATACACATCGGCCTAGAACATTCAGGAGCCGATAGGCGCAGATGAACGTTGCGATGTATGACGAGTGAATGAAAAATACTAATTATATATGGTACCTATTTAGCAGTATCTACGTAACCGATAGAAGGTTGGTCAACTTATCATACGAGCAAAAAAAAAATTAAACCATGTAACTACATCATCGCCCACTCTTCATGCAGGTTTCTGAATACATTTTCCTACTGGCTACAACAAAAATAGCTGCAAAAAGTACAGCGGAAAACTATATAAGCCTACGTGACTAACTACGTCAAGCAGAGAAAAATTGCGCAGCCTCGCAAAACCGATAAAAATACGACAGCTGCTCTGGGAAATCCCAGACCTTCTCTTTTGGAGTCCAGCCACTGAAACTACAATTTTATTTTATTTCATTTTATTTATTTAATTTTTTTTTGCAGTCTTGCTTGTTCAACCTCCGTGGCGGCGTGAATGAAGTCAACGTAGAGTATTTGGCAGTAGCTGAATAAACAACAAGCGAGAATAATGAATTAATATAAGAGTTGGGATGTGAAGTAAGCATTAGATACACTACATGCATTGTTATAAAATCGAAGTAATAATATGCATTCAATCAAGATAATTAATTTCTGTAATTTTATCCATTGATCTAGTAAAAGTTTTCGATAAATTTACAGGGTACTTCCTGAAAGATATTTTACAGGCTTTCCTCTTCAAAAAACGGTAGGAAGCTATTTTTACCAGTAATAGCTAGTACATGAACAACATTTATATTACTGAATAAAAGAAAATAAATCATTTCTTCAACTTCAGCAGACAAAACTATAAGTTATGTAATCTGTAATGCAAAATTTTGATTTTTATAGATAAAAAAGTCAACCGGTAAACATGGAAAATTCTCATTACAGCTAATCCCTTTCATAGCCAAAATAAAATTATGAGTTGAAAATGTACTTTATAGCAAGTTCTGAATCTAATGCTTAAAAATAGTAGCAGGGTTGGCTTGTCAGCGCAAACTTTTGTTAGCATGATATTTACACAATACAATTTGTATACCACGCTCCAAATATCACAACAATGCGCGCCTATCATAAGAACAAAGAATACTTAATTCCAAACCAGACAGATTTTTTTAGTTTTACATGAAAAAAAAATTAAAGTTTTCACATAAATCTATGGATCAAAATCCAAACTACGACGAACGGCTCGATTTTTTACACAGGCCTAAGCAGATAGTTTAAACTCTTATTACGCGTACAGAAAGATAAAATTCTTCTAAAATTTGTGTCCAAAACAAAGACACGAAGTTCCAGCTTCGGGAACAGGACCTACGTCACCGACAATGGTGTGGAGCACTGCCGCTGCAGCGCGCAAGGTGTGAATGTGCAAAAATGAAAAAAATAAGAATCGTCACTGGCGTGTAAAACAAAAAGAAAACTTCGTTCGTGGTGGCTGCGGCAGTGCGTGTGACATCGTCAGATAGCTGAGGAGAGGCGCAGAGAAATTTTGTTACGTAATGTATCAAGTAATAGCTTAAATATTAAATATTGAAATATATGGCAACCACTACAACGTGTTTCAAGAGAAGAAAGAAGCATGTAGTATGTCAAGAATGCGGGGACGCGCATGGCAAGAGCAAGACAGAAAAGTGAAGAAAGAGAACAGAGATTAGAAGAGGCAAGAAATATGAAGGAAGCAAAGAGGGCACCAAAAAAAATCTGTCCAGAACAAGGTTCGTTACAAGAATAAGAATATAACGAGTCCAGGAAACAACCTGAGCGGTCTATAGTCTATGTATTAAGGCAGTAAAGCACAAGGTCCATCATAACAGAACAAAAATATATATAAGCAACTGTATTGATGTCCCATACATCCCTTTCTTTACAAGAGATGCTTGTGAATCATTTATTGAATTCCATGTCTTTATAGCTTGAAGGAGGAAAAATATCTATGTCGATACATCCTGTATTTTACAAGTAGATGTAGTAGTAGTATAGTAGTAGTAGTAGTAGTACAAGTAGTAGTAGAAACTTTAACTAGCGCTCCAGTGGCACACTGCTGCATTTTACAACTGAATTATAACTATTAAAGAAGTTAATTTAAGTCTTCCTGATTCATCACAAATTAGCTGTTTTAAAAGAGGTAAAGGAAGAAAAATATAGTATGTCAAGATCAATGTAGGACCCAAGAACGAGGGTATTTCTACACAGGATCAACGCACATTGGCAATGCATGTCGGCAGAAAAGAGGAACAGAGGAGAGTATCATTAATAGGTGAACTAAACCAGAAGGAAGAAAAGTGGGCGCGGAGAAAGGATGTCCCGAAGGCCTAGCTAATGGCTTAGATAACCTACAGGGTCCCCCCTGGGTACGCAGCTTCCCGTAACTTGGGATGGGCAAACCTAGACTAACCTAACCCTATTGTCGCTTGTGTGCCGCCTGAGGAGTTATACAATTGCATATATGTGCCACACAACACCTACAGCGATCTTTCGGTTTTTAAATCTATTAATTTTGGGCAAACAATTATCTTTTACCAGAGCAACCACAAAAATACGATTATATGTAAAATATATATTAGTGATGGGACGAATATTCGCATCCGCGGAACATCCGCACTTTTTTTGACATCTGCATACGGGGATGCTAAGATGGTGACATCCGCAATGCCATCTGCACCTGCGGATATCAGAACTGTGAAAACCGCAGCAAAGGAGGCCTGGATGCGCAAGTTTATCACTGTACACTAAGCTCATCCATAGTGCTGAAAACTGAAATTCTCATTTGGAAATTATGTGCAAGCGCTGTCCCTGTCAACAAAGCACACTCTGGGGTTTTGTTAAGCACACCCTTTGCCATCGTGAGAGGGTGTGTGTGTGTGTTTGTGGTGGGCGAATATTGGCATCCGCGAAACATCCGCACCTTTTTCGACATTCACATCTGCATCCGCGGATATCCAAAAAGTGACATCCGACCCATCAATAATATATACTGGTGGGCCAAGCCATCATTACAAACGACGGTAGAAACTTAGACTTTCAGAAAAATACCCGTTCTCCTGTGCCGGGCTTCTATCCCTAAAATTGAAGACATGACGTGAATTATTATCCAGTCCTGATTTGTATATTACCGTGGAATTTTCACTGTCCAACGTGAAAGAGCCCGCCAAATCGTGAAAGTTTCACGGGTTGGTCCAGCACTAGAACTTCTTTCTATCTTATTCCCATAGAGCGTGAAAATTAGTGCTTCAGATGAACCCGCGTTGTTGAAAGGCCCCGCCAACTGCCAAGCCGTGAAAGTTGTACTGGTACGCTATGCCCTTGAATTTCTTCCCATCTTATTCCTATTTATCGAATCGCTACGCCATTAAATTCCTTCCTACCTTATTCCCATTCATTGACTTGAATTTATTCCTATCTTATTTCCATAAAGGGTGACAGGAAAGATATAAATATATCTATAAATGAATAAAAACACGACGTGAATCAATATATATTACTGATATATCTCATGTGATATCGTCGCTCTGTTTAGTATCGCTTACGAAAACGGATATGCAATAATAAAAATCGCAATAGAAAATTATAGTAATGATGATGCAAATAAAATAACAGCAATAACAAAAATATCGACGATGATGATGATAATACCATTAGTATTGTAATACAGCAATATCAATAATAAGAGCAATAATAAGAATTGCTATTGTAGTATAAGAGCCCACACCATCGGAAGGAGCTGATTCATTGATGAGGAGTGGTGCTAGAGCCATTATTACGTAACGCCAAAATTGACTTACGTGATGGCAAGACATGAAGTACGAAAAAAACACTCCAGACACGTTTCAGTTATATTTTGTATTTTTATATTGTTCTTAGTAGCAGAATCCATCAATATTCTTCGGTAAATTTTTGTAGTATTCTGTATTGTTATTAACAGAATATGCGACTTTGGTTAGAAATTTTCAAAATGTCCTTATAGTCCCGATTATTAGATGCTAGGTGCTTGCGTTATGGTTGTCATATTTGTTCTCAAAGTAATTATTATTGCAAAAAATTAAAAAGCAAAAAAATGCAACCCACATCAAATTATAATTCAGTCTGAACACTTACAAGATACAAACTATTTTAATAAAACCTATTGAAAGAGAGGAAGAAAAAAGTATGAGTAGGACTTGAGCTTATCAGGAAAAAGAATGCCACGAACGAACGGGGGTAAATCGCCCAAAAAAAAAAATGAACAGAGTGTAAAGGAAAACACTGTCTCCCTGATGAGATATGCAATCATACAAAATGTGTAAATCCACAATTTAAGTCAATTTTAAAAATGATCAGTGACGGATGTACAAGGGTGAGAGTTTATTCTACATTACTTTTTTTAATTTTTTGAGAAGCTGCAGGATTTTTTTTTTTTTTCAACATTTCATAAGCAGTGAATTATCACAAAAAAAATAATACTTCAGCTTTGTATATGCAAGCTAATCTTACTTATAAAAGCATGTCTATTTGCAACAATCAATAAAGGTTAGTGATTACCACATCATAGCAGAAAAATTGATTAAAGTACACGTCACGAAGATGAAGTGCTGTGTAAAAACCATTGCGTAGTTTCCGTAGACTATTTTCACAAAAACGCACTTCGGTATGACTGTCGACATCAAATTGAAATGCGTGCAGTTGAAACTTTGGCCGTATAGCTGGTGAGCTATCAACAGTGAAATGATAAATTGTTTAGTAAACAGCATCAGACCGTACTGGGCCCCAATGCCCCGCGAAAGGAAAGAAAAGCGTAGTATGCCAAGAAAAACAAGGAACGCATGCAGGAGGGTGTTCTCATACAGAATTGAATCGCATGGGAACAGCAAGTCGAAAAAGATGAAAAACGGGACAAAACATCATCGGCAAAATAACGAAAACGGAAGGAATAAATAAAAACAAAAACTCTCGTAAGGTAAACTACGTTCTGGGGACCCTCTAGGGGCACTAACAAACGTCGGATGGGCGAAGAGCTATCAACAAGCATTATAAAAATAATTAGACGCATGTCTACCAACGAAATGTAAACGACATCTTGGCAACATGTTTACTTCTAGCGCCACAACGTGAGGCGCGTTGTTCACCAGCCCTTAGCGCTTACGTGAATTGGCACTGAACGGAATTCACAATTTAAAGAACAAGTTCGTAGGCCGACTTGGCAGCGCTGACAGCCTGTCAGTCATTCCACTTACGTGCGACAAGCAATTTGCTTGTAATGAGTGGCTGCTCAAATTTGTCTTATTTAAACTCTTTGATAACGACCTGGGCCGACGTCGTTCCAACCACTTTACTGGTCATTGGGTGACTTTGATTCCAGGCCTTTGGTCGCATGTGATGAAGCCAAGAACGGAAAATGGTGAAATAAAAATAATTCCGACTTTTGGTGATGGTGATAGTATAAGAGCATGAGCAGAAAACCATGAATGGAAATAATATTTCAGGAATTTGCCTGCACTTCTTGATGGCAACGAAAAAGCTAGGTACGGTATATATACAATAGTCCAGACTCGAAACTACATATTGTGCAGTCTATGAAGAGGAATAAAATAGTAAAAGTTCAACGGTCTTGTCTTCGGTGATGTGAGCTGATGTAAAAAATGAAGAGAAAGTTATTGTAAACTAGTTTTATTATCTTGGTCTCTGGTGAGGTAGACTGGTGGTGAAACTAGGGAAAAAGTAACAAGAGTTTCTATAATTTCAGTTATTGGTGACGAGGCGGTGAGGCATGAATAAAAAATTAATAATAGTATCAAAGCTTTTGGGTTTGAAGTAGTATTTCGAATTTAAACTTCCCTATCGATGGAAGGGGGGGGGGGAGGGGGGTAGCCAAGCCAGAAAGAAAAGAGGAAAGTCTAAGGCACGTGAAGTGGCAAGTAAATTCCATACACCGAAGAGGAAAAAAGCAAAGTGTGTCAGACCTTTCCTGCGGTTTTGAACTATTTGACTGCATAATTTCCTGTTTTTCAAAATAGAATGACCTGGCCGAGGTTATCAGCGCTTCAAAAGTTGCTTTCTAAAATTTATACCTTTAGCGGTCCAGAATTCTGCTAAGGTAGTTCATTCATAATTTCTTTTTAATGTACTATTGTTATTCTTCTATTTCGGACATCCCCATAAACACAGCATTGCCTGTTAACCAAAGAGAAAAGGGACGATAGATAGCATGCAAACAAAAAAAAAAAAGAGGAACTTTCGCTTAGGAACTGGACACACCAAAAAATAGTAAAAACAGAGAAGAATTATTGTATTACCAGTAATAGTACGAAACATAAAAAAGCAACTTAGATGCGAGGGAGAGAATATTAAAAAGAAAGTCATAGTATTCCGAGTTAACGTAATAGAATGGGAGTGGAGTACTCAAGTTTTAGTACTCCATTTCATGCCGTTAGACAAGCCTTCACTATGTAGATTTCAACTGTAATTCTATAAATATTTTTTAAACCCTGAGCTGGACGAATTACAGCAAAAAAAGCTTTATATTTCTCGAGGAAATGAGTTTCTTTAAATTATCATGGCAACTACTCTAGTGCGAATATAATATTTTTTCATAACTAAGCCATAGCTGTCTATAGGAATAATTATACAATTTCACACTAATATGAACATTAGACACGGCGAATCCGCAAATATCCAAAAACATTCGATTTTTAATGGGAAATAAAAAAGCTGATGGCACGGAAAAAAAATATTCGCCAAGCTTAACAAGGGTAATTCGATTTGGTAAGAATGAACCTTCCAACTCTCAGTCAGCTCTAATTGTTTCGATGACTTAATTCCTTGACTGATACCTTTTATGCTCAGAGTAAGTTTATAAAAGCACGTTTCTAAGCTAAACCGATGTTACGGCTCAAGAATAACATCGGTGAGGTTCACAAAAACATTTGTTCTGGTCAGATTTCTCCGGCGGAAGTAAATCACTCAGCTGGACCCCCTTTCCTTAAGGTCCGAAATTGTTCGTTGATGGCTTTTTCGAAAGCAATCTGCGAGTAACACTAACAAAGCACAACCGGATCATTTTTCAAACATCTTGAAGTGACCACAGTGCGTCTCATTTTTAACCATTTTTTATATCACTGACCAGGCCTAGCTTCTCGGAGCCATTCTTCCCCCAAGCGCCCAGTCCACTCCAGTCCCAATATCGTCAAACACTCGCCCAAAATCACAAAAAAAAAACCTTTGAACTTCCCTGAAAGACAGGCTCCGGTAATCAATTTAGTGCAGTAATTTATGTCAAGTCTGACACAGCACTTTGACCACTTGCTTCGAACATTTAAGGAGAAACCTTCGCATTTCCGACTGTCGGAAGTGAAGAAGATGGAACAATGAGCTGCAGAGGTGGTCCTAATTGAAGAGCATGTCCCAGGGAGCAGAGGTATACGAGAAAGGCAAACATAGGTTTTGGTAGTTGTCAGGCGCAACTTGGCTTCATTAATATTTAGCATGGTACTGCGCTATGGCTGCAGCAATGACTTCATCGACACCTCTTCATACTCATGCTTGTAGTCATGCTGGTGCTTTGGCATACCGCTCCTTTGCGACGACAGTGACATAGCTCATAAATTTTGAGCTATTGCCACCATCACAAAGCTCGCATCAAGCTCCATTAGTGACAATATCGCCGTAACTGAGTCTATAGAAGTGGCCGCTTGGGAAAGGTCATTATTCAAGTGATAGTTAAGAAAATTCGGCGATATTAAAACTGTTTTCGTCTCTCCTGAAAAATGTCAATTTTGCATGGAGCAATGACACTGTTGTCGCTAACCAGCGATATGTACTCACCTGCCTCTCATCGGTCTATTGTAAAATATCGAAATGTCAATGCAGCGAAATCCATTTTGGCAAAGTTTTCCGCCTAATTCTTCCTTGGCATACCATAAAGTGATGCAAAGAAAATTACATCATCTTCAAAGTTGACGAGGAATATTTGCTTCCCCACCAATAAGCTGGGCAGCCCCAGAATCTGAAACCATAATTTAGCTTCTGCACGCCACCGCGACCCCAAATTTTGTGAGGGTAGTACACATTACCTAATATCAAACAAAAATGATACAAAATCATTGTGTGTTGTGTACGTCGGAGCTGACCAACCCCAGCCATGCCCACCATACATAATAATGTGACCTCAGCTTCATTTCCTGTGGCCGGGAACAGATTTTATTACAGACTTAATGATCGCCGTTTTATCTACGAATATTTTACGAACATGTCTTGCAAAAGACACTGTAACAGCTAGCTCATATACTGTTTCCTCTGTTAGTATTGCATACAGTAAGTCTCAGTGTTCTTGAATCTTACAGTATATTAAAATTGGCTCTAGGTGTTATAGCACGTGGCCGCAGTAACTCACTGCTTGCTTAATAATACTTGATAATTCCACTGTGTTAGTGAAAGATAAAGGCAATTAAAATCTCACGTGTAATAAAACTGTACCTTAATTGAGAGCAGCCGTTTTGACACTGCGTACTAAATAGGTTTCTGTTGAGAGTTTGTACTAGCCGAGGCATGGCTACGTTAGGAACAAAAAGATGTATAGGCCTACCGATTCACAGGAGAACAAGGGCCAACACAAATACGGAAGCAAACGGACATAAACGGGAATACACGAGAATAAATAGGAATAAGATGGGGCGGACATGTTGCAGTGCACACCATATCACTTTAAGGTTTCGACACCTAGAAATAATGAATCAATACCTGGTTGCATAGAAATAAATATAAAAAATACCAGCTATTGTCAAGATATAGCTGGTACACTGAAGCGCATTTTGTTGGTTTAGAAGCAATGTAAGAAAGACATAGGTAACACATGCAGGAAATGCTTGAACTAAAATAAGGATGCCATTTAAAACTTGGACCAACATGTTACTTAGGCGTTGAAGTCGCAGAAATTTCGGTAGAGTTTCAAAATGAACGATAAAATATGTGATTTTGCTACTGTAACGGTGTAACCGATTTGGGCTGAGGTAGCGTAGGAACTTAACACTCCTGGTCTATGTAGTCTTTCAGGCGTGACAATAGAAAAATCAGCAAAATTAGTACACACGATGTGGTCATTTGTATAGGTTTGCTTTGTCCAACATCCCCGCAAGGCCTCAAAAAATTAATTAACTTGATTGAACCAGCCATTACAAAAGGGATGAAACGTTTAATAAATAAAGCAGGCCAAAGCCGAGGAAGCTTCGCTTCTTCTCTCGCTAAGCTCACTGCCCACGACCGTAGCTGATCGGGGGTCGTGGAGTACATACATTCACACCTAGCCAGTAACAGCACCATAGTTATTACTTAATGGGTTCGCCCCACTTTATTTCTAACAGACACTAAATAGTAATAGTCCATCGAAAACATTTAGGTGATTATATGATAAACGCTGTAACCTTGGAAATTTTACGGAATAATAAAAGCATTGTCCTTCCATGATATCCCATAACCGCATCATGCATACGAAGTGTAAAAACATATGCCAAGTTGTCTAACTTGGAATTTATATTCACACTTCGTATGCATGATACGGTCTATGACCTGCAGGCATTAGTGGTTTAAAAACTTTAAACTGACACCTGTTGTTCTCTCCCGAGACCGTAGCAAGGATACCGTAATGCCCCCCCCCCCCACACACACACACCTTTATTATAGCTAACACTGAAAGCGCAACGGTCGCAGTCAGGATTGCAGGTATAAGAGCTTAGGGAAGAACTAGCAGAATTACAAAACAGATTGTCTGATACCACCCAAATAGACACCGCAGAAGTACTCATGATTTTTCGATAAAGCGTGATAGTCGCATCAATTCTCTTGAATATTGCTTCCAAAATTCACCCTTATTTCTTACTACAATAAATATTACTGCGATTGCTACGAGTGAATTGAATAGTTTGGCTGGTGTCTCGTCAACAAATACCATCTAACACGTGCAGAAATAAGAGACATAGGTACAGTATGTCACTACAGACTGGAAAGACGCTTATCACTGCGTATGGCCCTAGCAATTCAGGAAGAAAGATTGATAAAGCTAAAGTAAACTCGACCACGCCCTCTTCTGAGAAACCCACACACACACTGGTTCGTGCTGCTAATGTAGGCCTACTGACCCAGCTAGAGGAATGTAGCAATAACATTATCTTCGAAGGGCATCCTACTGCACGAGTCAATAAAATATTCAAGTAAATTTACAAAATATATCTGACATCTGAGTTGCGAGGTCAAAGACTTAGATTTGGGAACTTATAAGCGTTCCTTTATTAGGCCAAGCGTAGAGTGTTCATTTTGCCTGATTAGCTTCGACTTCCCATAGGCTTAATATACTTTTCTAGTAACCTAATTGTTAGTAGTTAATTGATATCAGAATATATTAATAAGCTTTATTATTATTATTATTTTAAGGATCAATAAAACCAGAACGCCTAATGGCGTAAGACCACCACCATCGATGTCAGAGGAAGGGTGGCATCTGAAACTGCTAAATCAGCAGTTTTGGAATTTTTCACATTCGGTCAACCCACATTTAATTCCTTCTGATAGTTTTTGCATGGAAAGACATGAAAATATGTCTAGACACCTATAAAACGAGGTGAGAGGCCATAAAGTTTTTGTTTTATATTGACATACAGTGTATATAAAACGAAAACTTGATCCTCTCTTTCACTGCGCTCGCGAGAGGTTCTCAACAGCAGGAGTTGCTCTCTGAGAACCCAGACCTCCGTCAAGCAATGCAAAGCTAAAAGACAGAATGGTCGACAAAATACAAACTGATCGTCACCAAAATTTAATCACCTGCTCCTCGTGACAGATGCTCTCAGTTCCTGTGAATTTCATGAAGGTCCGTACACTACTTTTTGAGTTAGCTATGTTGCTAAGATACAGAGAAATCCCGGCCAAAACGTTAGCTCCTAGGCGGAGGTAATAATTCTGCGAATTTTCAGTATAAAAACCAAACTTAGACTCACTTTTAGCCACTTACGAATGACCTGTGACGTCATTAAATCATTACAGAAAATTGTTATATTTATCATTTTACTATGCCTTGGCTTAGCTGCAATAGGTCTAAGAGAGCCGGAGCTTAGGCCTCAGAGCCTCTCCAGGTATGGGCCCATAGGGTCATCTTCTGCCAATTATGTAATTTGAACTAATCCCCCTATTTTTCACTCGAGTCTACACTCGGAAAATTATCCTTCGTTTTCCTTCGCTGACCTTTTACTCGCAATGGGGCCGAGTAATAAAACTTTACTACAGGAAGGAAGTGATGAGGAATGTCAATAGGCTTCGTGGCTTGGAATTCAAATTTGGCAAAGCTGTGGCCATTTACAACTGAGGAAATCAATTTCCCGTATGTAATACTGGTAGGGAACAGAGACCAATCAATCCAGCGAACAACCAACAAATCGATCGTATATTATTAAGCAGAAAAATGCATATACACATTAACTAGAATTCAACAGCATTGAAAGCATGCTTCTCGTGTGAAACAAGAGCACTATTTTCGCAAATATTTCCACCTAAACTAAAAGTCACACATATATACTCTTGTTTACTTATCGTTGTGCAGAACAAACACAATATTCTCATGTATATCAGTTTTTTTTTTTGTTCCCACTGATCTTTCTCAGAAAAAATATTTGTTCCTTAATTGTTTCTTTTCATCAAAGAGTGTGCCTACAAGGCGTCTCTCATCGTTCCCTGAACTCGCTTGTGCCTGTTTCCGACCATTGGAAAGTTCGAGTAAGGCACACAAGCCCCGGTCATAAAAGAAGAGCATTCGCTAACAAGCGTAACCAGTCCTATAGGCACAATAAATACCTTCCAATTGGACACAGTTGTAAACCGTGTGACCACCAGAAGAGGCGCCCTGCTTGGGAGGAACAAATTGAAGGACAGGCACCATAGAGCTGTCGTTGTATCGCTCAACAGCCATCTAGACATCAGTCTCACCCTCCCACACATCCTGAGATTCTAAAAAGTTTTCGAGTTATTACCATTGTTGCGGCTCCGATGAACGAATTTGTTCAGTTTGCCCGTAATTGCGCTGTAAAATATAGCGATGTAAGGCTAAGCCTTTCTCTAGTACAACTAACACTATTTGAAATGTTGTACATATATCGACGACGTTATGAGAGAAAGGGTTAAGCCTGCTGTATATGATAGTCTTTTAACTAAGGTTAGACGGCAGGCAGAAGATGGACAAATTGACCCATTCCCAGAGAACGGCCCATCTATTCACGTTAAAGTGTTTGAATCCGTTGCTGTGTACGTTTAAAACCGGAATAGTACAGTGCATTCTGAGTAGTAATTCTTTCAAAATTTAAAGATACATCAGAGGTCTTACCACACGCAGAAAAGTATATTCTTTACGATAAAAAAAATCACCTGGTTTCTTATCACTAACGACGTAATATTTTAGCTACAAAGCAATAATAATTAATCGTAAAAGACACTGTTGTTCATCACAACGCTGTTGTTTATCACAAACGACAATGTGCATTGACGCAAATTCAAACGACAAGGTAGTTTATAGTTAACTAATTTTGCTTAATGGCAAACAACCATTTTTCTGTGTGAAACTATACGGCACTTTGAAAGAATAAGAAATGCTGGTGGGATACGCATCGCTTGCTTCGTTCCAAGAGCAAAATTGTATAAAAATATATTGAAACAATTTCAAGACACTGATAAGAGAGCTGAGGAGCTCGTCGAGATATGCTCACAATAGCCAGTCCAGGCCCGGAACTGCGGCCATGGCAGGTCGGACGGATCTAATTGCCGCAACTAATCACTGAAGCGATCGCTGCCTGGACACTAAATGAAGCAGAACTTGGGAATAGATGTGGCTCTACTCCAGAGCAACAGGGACATCCGAGGATGGAGACCAGGGTTACTTTGTTTGCAGGCGTAACTGTGCTAAAGTTAGCAGAACTGTTAGCATAGAAATAACAAACTTCCCATTTTACAGGACAATGACGTTTGGACTCTTCCTGTACCATAGAAGTTGATTACCAAGTGGGCAAAGACGCCGCGGCAAATGACATGGTAAAAATAGGTTTACGGCACCTTTACACATGTACAGGTAACCCTCCAGCAAGGTCAATTCCTCGGAGGTCATATTCTTTCTAGGTCGAATTATTTCTGATACCTTAATTCCATTTAGGCTAACAGCTCAAGTAAGGTCAAACACAGAAGAAATTTTGGAACATGTGGTTGCCAGGGGCGTGTTGCAATCAGGTTACGAGCTGGGTAACACTGTCTTCATTTACAAACATTGACTATGATACTAGAAAATTATTATCACAAAATGTATGACTACGATATATTGCTTGAACTCTAGCATGTACAGCACTTTTGTGTAGTTTTTTTTTTTAACTTTTTATCCCAAAATACAGCCAAAAAAGGCTCTGCCAGAAATATATGTGCTTAAGCTTGCCAAAAATTTTGTAACACATTGTTGGGGCGCTGAGATAGCACGTCGTATTCACTGCTACTCGTGTAACACTGCGAGGGTAACACTGCGAGGGTAACACTGCGAGGGTAACACTGCGAGGGTAACACTGCGAGGGTAACACTGCGAGGGTAACACTGCGAGGGTAACACT
>LQNS02278163.1:2968084-2979060 GCA_001587735.2 Parhyale hawaiensis
CTCTTCACATTGCAGGATGTTTCCACTTCTGCACTATTGGCTTCTGTAAACGGTAAAGGGAAGAGCTATCCTGGCTGCTGCAATCAGGGTCCGGATACTCCGCCATGCCTCATAGGCAGAGGTCGAGGAACTGGCGCATTACCCAAAATTGAGAGCTCAAGTGAAACTTTTCCCTGATAAACATACATCAAAATGTAGTATTTTCATATCAGAATGAAAGGAAATGTATATGTATCTCCATTGTGCTTGCAGTTTGTGCACGCAAACTGTAATTTTCCTCCCACTATACATCAGGTTACTGAATGGCATTTCTCCTGAAGACGATCATTTCTTAATTTCATAATAGTATTATTGCAGAACTAGTATGTATGAATAGCACTATTCCTAGCGCCTTGCATTTCATATACGTATAGCCTATGAATAAGTGACTAAGTACAGATAAGCCTCTAATTCATAATTTAATTCTTTTTTGCATAAGAAGAACACTACATATATTGGACCTTTAAAAATAATTATGGCACACTAGAAAAGACAAAGTTGATAGAGTTTAAGAGTTTAGGCAATCACAAAATCTTATATCCTTTTGCTTATCCGGTATATTTAATTATAAACCTTGCGTCCCTCTCCGTTAGAAGGAATATCATACCATATGCTGACCCACGATACATTTCGTGTTATCATACTTCTGATACCTAACGGATATTTCTCTAATGCTCGAGGACTTCGGATAAAGTAAGTCAAGTGTCAGTTATTATTACCGACTAGGCACATGATGAATTCAAACATAGATATATTATTGTGAAGTTTAAGACTCCGTTTTCACAACAAATGCGATCTTACAGAGGAGAAAAAGAAGGGACATATAGTATGGCGATAGACATGTGGAACCCATGCGTGAGGATGTTTCCTCACAGGATCAACGCACATGGGAACAGCAAGTTGAGAAAAAAAGAGGAAGAACAGTTAAAAGTAAGATCAGTAGGAGTATGAAACTGGAAAAAAGCAAGCCAAGTTGGCATGATAAACAGACGTCCCGAAGGCTTAGCAAACGCTAAGGTAACTTATATAATAAATTAAATTCAGCATTTCACGCAATAAGCAGGAAACTTTGTGTTGGGGGGCTTGATAAAATATGTTACGAGTATTGATCACTTGAACAAAAACATCAACGATAAGAAAGTCGGGGCCTCATCGCCAGAAAGACAATGCGAGAGACACCTGGTGGGGACCACTGCAATTTACAAATACTTGAGCTCTTCCTCAAGTAGTCATAATTTAGTAGTTAAGTGACTATATACCTCACTTCCACAAGGCTATTAGAACGATAGCGCTTTTATACCACCCAGTAAAGAGTTGACTAAGAACCTCTTAACCTAAACTTTCAGTCTGTCAGTGAACGCCAATTCGAAATATCATGGTCGAAAGTTTATTTACTGGAAGACTGAATTTTCAAACGCCACATTTTCATAAGCATCGCACTAGTCAGCCTCAATATATCTCAAGAATATATCACAGAATCCCAAAAAGAAAGTGTTCAAGGTTGAGTGGTAAACTCCCTGTAATGGGACACGCACTGGTTTCATGATTATTATTACTGGTCGATTGATTATTTATCACCTTGGTGCAATTAATTTCTTATACTAATAACTGAGCAGAACTGCTCACGAGAGAGACAACTAGTACTCACTGGCTCCAGCCAAAACTTCTCCCGTAACAGTTTAGAGGAAAGAGATGCCAAATTTAGGAGCAAGGCTCTTTCACAAATACTCAGAGTGCAAGCCTCCTTTTTCTGTTACTGTATCGATCAAAAGGCGGAAGAAGTAAGGGACATGCAGAACGCAAAGCTAACGGGAAATTTCGGATACATACGTGGAAAGCTAGCCCCGGTTTACGCTGACTGACCTTCCTCAGAGCAAAGTGAATGCGTCACCTAAATGGGTATTCTGCCAAAAGGCGTCAATCCACGTTTGTATTAAACAGTTTCCAGTAAGGTATGCAATGAGAGGCGAGCGCAAAAATATTGGCACAAGACAGGATACAATGCCGAAAATAATTTTTTTCGACAGTTGAGACCAAAATTTTTGCTGACAATCAGAGGAGGTTCAGCCATGGATAGATGCTGCACGGTTTCGATCCCCTATGTGAAGTATCACCCTGGTCATCAAGGTCCATGGCCAAAAAAAAAGTTGATAGCAAGAGCCAGTCAGTGGACGTGAACTTTAAAGCTGTCTACAGCCACTAGAACAAGCGCATAGCCAACACAGCGCAGGCTGTTACCAATCAGTGCAGACGTGCCAGCAAAAGGATATCCATAAATGTCAGGACACAAAAGAAGCTCTTCGGTTTCCATGAGAGTAAATCGGAGCAAAGCGCCCTCATTATCGCCCATTGGAACTGACATATCAGCGCGCAAGAAAGCTCTCGCCAGTCGCACACGATTACCGTCCCAATAATTGTGGCTGCCACAACTGAGGCCACAAATACTACCGCAATACTACCGCCAGATCTACCGCAACTTCGCCGCAATGGCGCCGCCGCCCGCAAAGCTATGCGTCTACCACGGGTGGCCAGCACAGCCTAGTGGAGCTAGCAATTGGCGACCTCGCCATGCAACTCTGCGGTGTATGGATGCCCACGTGAACTGCGGGCAGGGCTTTCAGGGTAGAGCCTGACTCTGCAGGATATAGATGACCATGTAAACTGCGGGCCGGGCTGGCAGACTGCAACCGTGCAACTCTGCAGACTGGCCACAGCACAAGTCAGTCGTTACATAAGGGCACATGCGCTTCGTCCGACGTCCTGATAAGATGCGGTGTTGAGTTAAATTAGATCTATTCACTGCACCCGAATAATATGTTAAGGCTCCCTAGAGATTATGCTCTAGCAAAGAACCCATGCTCAAGCATATTCTTTCATAGGATTAACGTACATAAAAAGAACATACCGTGAGAGAAGACGAAAAGCAGAGGCAGGTACAGTCAGCAAGAGGATGAAAGTAGGGAAGAGTATTATGAAGTAGTTTCAGCCTGCCTAAATCAGTGCTTAGCTGTTCTAAGAGAGGAAAACAAAGGGACATAGACTATGCTAAGATAAACGTGGCACTCACACAGAATCAACGCACATGAGCTGATCAAGTTGGGAAAGAAGAGGAAGAAAAAAAACAAAGTGTATGAGAAAAGAAACAACGTGGGCATGAAAGACGCACGTCCCGAAGACCTAGCTAGCAAAGGCTACGTTAGTTTTATAAGATAGTTTAAGCCGCACTAAATCAGCACTAAACTGTTCTAAGAGTGAAAATTGAACAGCAAACGCTCAGGTGAGCTATGGGTTCTCCAGATGGCGCCACTCCCCATAACATGTGATGGGAAACGTAAAATTAGAATGTCTACGCAATTGTTTACATTAAGACGTTGGTTGTTGATAAATCCCATGCGGTCGAAATAAGTAGTGACACGAAATCAATACCTTACTTTCGCCATTCTGAACAATGAATAAATATATTCTCATGGATAATTCAGAAATCACTGGTTAAATATTTTAAGTAAAATTGTAATTGGATTAGAGAAAGAATTAAGGAAGCGCTAGTTAAGTATTTTAAGTAAAATTTTAATAGGGTTAGAGAAAATTCTAAAAAAAACTGAATAATTCATATGTTATAATCCTGGGTTATACCTATACGTCCTAATGAGAAAGCGCTCGTTCCCTCAATACGTTGCACCACAGAGTGCAGTAGATGTTGAATCCGAAGCAAATTTGGATTTCAATAATTATTACGCTCTCTGATGCAATCAGCCGTGGGAGACGCGCACCTTTTTTTAAATTGTGGCACATAACTTTGGCTCCAACAATAAATTACTGGGCAATTTTTTAGAAAATTTGACAACCATTTAAAATTCTACATAAATTGGTAGTGTCAGTTTTATTATTTTATGCAACGTAAGTTAGGAGTTTACTGCTCGAGGAGGAAGTTGTTGATATTTTACTATACATATATATGAGAATTTTACTCCCTACCCTCAACTGTAGTCATCAAAGGGGAAGCGCGTCTCTTTCCGTGAGCGTAAAAGATAGAAAAATACACTGGAGGTCAGCAAGGATTCGAACCCGAAGACTTGAGCATGGCAGGCCTAAGAAAATAAATTAATGACGAGTAAATTATACCGCTAGTAAGGTCAAATCGTTTCCAGACAATTCGAAAACGTAAAATTTTAAACCACCTGAAAGTCTCCATTCGCTACTGTACCAACTGGTAGTACAACAATAATTCAAGGAAAGAACAGAAATTGTAATTCTGACTTTTAGAAAGTAAGTTGAGAGAGCTCCCAAGAACTGCAAGGCAGTTGCAAGATTTTTAATACTTTGACCGTGACGCTTATTTTAAGCCTAGTACACACTAGTAGACCATGTTGCGCAACTTGCCTATAGACGGTCTGTAGACATAGTCGCTAGGCCGTCTATAGGCACCGTTCCTTGTGAGTCGAGCGTCCACACTACAAGTTTAGTTTCTGTCAGGCAGTCATGGAGGACATTGCTTCGTGCGGGTTGAGCTCATGCTTAGTGATAATTGCTGATGAAAAGAGAAAATACAAACGTTGGAGGTGTGTCGAATTGTTTGGAGAGGGACCTAGATTTGGTGTTGGGTTATTGAACAAATTAAGAATGGAAGACGCCATGGGTTTCAGAAATTTCACGCGTATAACCCCTATAAATTTCGAAAAGTTCTTCTAATGGTAGGTAGCAAATAACGGAAAAGACACCAAATTTAGAGAAACCATCCCGTACACACAAGGAAATATTTGTGCAACGTGTCTACCGTTGCATGATGTAACCCATCTTGATCGGGAAACCATAGACATGCGACTTTTGTCTCGCAACGCAACCCTAGACGAGGATTTGTCTATAGACATGTCTACGTAGACAATGCTAGACATGTCTACGTAGACAATGCTAGACACGTCTCTGAGACCAAAATCGTGCAACGTGTCTACTAGTGTGGACAAGGCATTACATGAGCTCCATTGTCATTGGATTACCATTACCTATTATTGAAATCGCGGGCAATGTGTTAAATCAGTTAGCAAAAAACTTTTTTGTCTCGTTGAATACAGCTGCAAGTAGTACACCAGAGCTCAATTAACATTATATGGACAATTGTGCATCTTAAAAAAATTCAAGCAATGCTATTTTTACGAGCATCGACCATTTAATTGATCCGTAGAACATTAAGGGATGGAAATTCAAAAAACATCAATGCGATGTTTTGGTCTGGGACAGTTACAACTTCAGCCAGTTCCCTGGCGCTTTAGTGTTGCTATGGATGTGGCAGCTTTTCTAAAGTGTTCAATTCTGTACGACCGAATTTTTTTATAGTGTTCAATTCTGGACGTACGAATTTGGTTTATAGTGTTCAATTCTGGACGTACGAATTTTGTTTATAGTGTTCAATTCTGGACGTACGAATTTTTTTTCTTTTTATAGTGTTCAATTCTGGACGTACGAATTTTCGAAGCCTCCGCTCTTCAGCTTCTCTCCTATACCCCCGATGTCGTGTAACACCAGGGGGCACGTCCCCTGGTTACTGCAAGTGAAGCGTTCATGTCTTTACATCTTAACAGCATGATGTTTTATATTGTGATAGATATAGATTTAATTTGCTCCCTAATGAGATAAAAAGTAGCTATTATATGAGATCCCTAGGCCTTAAGACATTTTAAAAGTCTGGAATTTCAGTTAGTTTTGCTAGCAGACGCACTAATGAAGTCATGAGAGGAGTCTCAAGACTTTTCTAGAGTTTCAGACAATAGACCACAAGATACACATCGGCCTGAAACATTCAGGAGCCGATAGGCGCAGATGAACGTTGCGATGTATGACAAGTGAATGAAAAATACTAATTATATATGGTACCTATTTAGCAGTATCGACGTAACCGATAGAAGGTTGGTCAACTTACCATACGAGCAAAAAAAATAAATAAATAAAAGCACGTAACTACATCATCGCCCTCTTTTCATACAGGCTTCTGAATGCATTTTCCTACTGGCTACAACAAAAATTGCTGCAAGAAGTACAGCGGAAAATTATGTAAGCCTACATGACTTACTACATCAAGCACAGGAAAATTGCGCAGCCTCTGCAAAACCGACAAAAATACGACAGCTCCTCCGGGAAATCCCAGACCTTCTCTTTTGGAGTCCAGCCACTGAAACTACAATTTTATTTTATTTTATTTATTTTTTTTTTTTTGCAGTCTTGCTTTTTTCAACCTCCGTGGCGGTGTGAATGAAGTCAACGTAGAGTATTTGACAGTAGCTGAATAAACAGCAAGCGAGAATAACAAATTAATATAAGAGCTGGGATGTGAAGTAAGCATTAGCTACACTACATGCATTGTAATAAAATCGAAGTAATAATATGCATATAATAAAAATAATTTCTATAATTTTATCCATTCATCTAGAAAAAGTTTTCGATAAAATTGCAGGATACTTTCATGAAGGGTATTTTAAAGGATTTCCTGTTCAACAGACGGTAGGAAGCTATTTTTAACAGTAATAGCTACTTCATGAACAAAATTTATACTAGTGAATAAAAGAAAAACAGATAATTTCTCTAATTTCAGCAGACAGAACTATAAGTTATGTAATCTTTAACGCGAAATTATGATTTTTATAGATAAAAAAGTTAACCGGTAAACATTGAAAATTCTCATCACAGATGATCCCTTTCATAGCTATAATAAAATTATGAGTTGAAAAATGTACTTTCTAGCTAGTTCTAAATATAATGCTTAAAAATGGTAGCAGAGTTGGCTTGTAAACGCAACCTTTTGTTAGCATATTTACACAATACAATTCGTATACCGCGCTCCAAGTATCACAGCAATGCGTACCAATCATAAGGACAAATAAAACTGAATTCCAAACCAGACAGATCTTTCTTAGTTTCACAAGAAAGAAAATTAAAGCTTTAACGTAAATCAATGGATCAAAACTCAACCAAAGACAAACGGCTTGATTTTTTACTCATACCTCAGCAGATAGGTCAAACTATTATTACGCGTAGAGAAAGATAAAAGGCTTCCAAAATTTGTGTCCAAAAACAAACACACGAACCAGTTTCGGGAATAGGACCTACGTCACAGACAATAGTGTGGAGCACTGCCGCTGCAACGCGCAAGGTGTGAATGTGCAAAAAAAAAACAAAGAAGAAGAATAGTCACTGGCGTGTAAAACAAAAAGAAAAATTCGGCGTGGCTGCGGCTGTGCGTGTGACATCGTCAGATAGCTGAGGAGAGGCGCTGAGAGATTTTGTTACGTAATGCATCAAGTAATAGCGTAAATATTTAAATATATTGTAACCACTACGTGTTTCAAGAGAAGAAAGGAGCATGTAGTATGTCAAGAATACCGGGACTGATTGGAAATTTCCAAAATGTCCTCATAGTCCCGTTTATTAGATGCTAGGCGCTTGCGTTATGGTTGTCATATTTGTTCTCAGTGTAATTAATATTACAAAAAATTGAAAAGCCAAAAAATGCAACCCACATCATATTATAATTCAGTCTGTACGCTTGCAAGATACAAACTACTTTCATAAAACCTATTGAATGAGAGGAAGAAAAAAAGTACGAGTAGCATTTGAGCTTGTCAGGAAAAAGAATGCCACGAAAGAACGGAGGAAAATCGCACAAAAATAATCGAGTGTGAAGGAAAACACCGTCTCCCTGATGAGATGTGCAATATACAAAATTTGTAAATCCACAATTTACGTCAATTTTAAAAATGATCAGTGACAGGTGAACAAGAGTGAGAGGCTATGCTACATCACTTTTTAAGGTTTTTTTTTTAAATTTGGAGAAGCTGCAGGATTTTTTTTTCAACATTTCATAAGTAGTGAATTACCACAAAAAATTAATAATTCAGCTTTGTATATGAAAGCTAATCTTGCTCATAAAAACTGTATTTGCAACAACCAATAAACGTTGGTGATTACCACATCTTAGCAGAAAATCGATTAAAGTACAAGTCAATAAGATGAAATGCTGCGTAAAAACCATTGCGTAGTTTCCGTAGACTATTTTCATAAAAACACGCTTTGGTATGACTCTCGACATCAAGTTGAAATGCGTACAGTAGAAAATTTGGCCGCGTAGCTGGTGAACTTTTAAGACGCAGATGATAAATTGTTCAGTAAGCCGCACCAGACCGCACCGGGCTCCATTGCACCGCGAAAAAGAAAAACGCGTAGTATGCCAAGAGAAACGAGGAACCCATGCAGGAGGGTGTTCCCACACAGGATTAACTGTCATTTGAACAGCAAGTCGAAAAAGGATATGAAGAACGGGATAAAACATCAGCAGCAAAATAACGAAAATGGAATAAATAAATAACTCTCGTAAGGTAAACTACGGTCTGGGGACCCTCTAAAGGCACTAACAAACATCGGATGGGCGAAGAGCTATCAACAAGCATTATAAAAAAAATTGGACTTATGTCTACCAACGAAATGTAACCGACATCTTGGCAAAATATTTACTTCTAGCGCCACAACGTGCGGCGCGGTGTTCTCCAGCCCTTTGCGCTTACGTGAATTGGCACTGAACGGAATTCACAACTTATAGAACAAGTTCGTAGGCCGACTTGGCAGCGCTGATAGCCTGTCAGTCATTCCACTTACGTGCGACAAGCAATTTGCTTGTAATGAGAGGCTGTTCAAATTTGTCTTATTTAAACTCTTTGATAACGACCTGGGCCGACGTCGTTCCAACCACTTTACTGGTCATTAGGTGACTTTGATTCCAGGCTTTTGGTCGCGTGTGATGAAGCCAAGAACGGAAAATGGTGAAATAAAAATAATTTCGACCTTTGGTGACGGTGATTGTATAAGAGCATGAGCAGAAAGCCATGAATGAAAATAACATTTCAGGAATTTGCCCGCGTTTGTTGATAGCAACAAATAAGCTAAGTACGGTATATATTTCATACAAATGTATACAATTTACCAATTTGAAAACGTGGAAAGGTAGTTACCATAATCCCGACTCTAAACTACATATTGTGAAGCATATGAATAAGAATAAAATAATAACAGTTCAACGATCGTGTCTTCGGTGATGTGAGGTGGTGTAAAAACTGAAGAGAAAATTATTGAAGACTAGTTTTATTATTCTAGTCTTTGGTGAGGTAGACTGGGGATGAAACCAGGAAGAAAGTAACACGAGTTTTTAAAATGGAAGTCATTGGTGACAAGGCGGTGAGGCATGAATAAAAAATTCATAATAGGATCAAAGTCTTTGGGTTTGATGTAGTATTTCGAATTTAAACTTCCCTATCGACGGAAGAGGGGGGGGGGTAGCCAAGCCAGAAAGAAAAGAGGAAAGTCTAAGGCACGTGAAGTGTCAGGTAAATTCCATACACCGAAGAGGAAAAAAGCAAAGTGTGTCAGACCTTCCTGCGGTTTTGAACTATTTGACTGCATAATTTCCTGTTTTTCAAAATAGAATGACCTGGCCGATGTTTTTAGCACTTCAAAAGTTGCTTTCTAAAATTTATACAGTGAGCGGTCCAGAATTCTGCTAAGGTAGTCCATTCAAAATTTCTTTTTATGTACTATTGTTATTCTTCTGTTTCGGACATCCCTATAAACACAGCATTGCCAGTTAACCAAAGAGAAAAGGGACAATAATTAGCATGCAAAGAAAAAAAGAGGAACTTTCGCTTAGGAACTGGACACACCAAAAAATTGTAAAAACAAAAAGAATTATTTTAATATACTAGTAATAGTACGAAACACAAAAACAGCAACGTAGACGCGAGGAAGAAAGTATTAAAAAAAAGGAAAAGCCATAATAATACTAATAATCTTTATTAAGTACTCATAGACATTACAAAATTAGTTGTCCGAGTTAACGTAATAGAATGGAAGTGGAGTACTCAAGTTTTACTAGAATTCCTTAGTGGAATTTCATGCCGTTAGACAAGCCTTCACTATGTAGCTTCCAACTGTAATTCTGTAAATATTTTTCTAAACACTGAGCTCGACACATTGCAGCAAAAAAAAACTTCATATATATATATATATATATATATATATAGAGAGAGAGAGAGAGGAAATGTGTTTCATTGCATTATCAAGGCAACTAATCCATTAACACCTTTTATTGCTCTCACTTTAAAACAATCCATCCACAATGGCAGTAGAATATCCTAATCATAGGTGGAGAACGCGCCCACTCAAAAGTTCGAAGAACTTATGGGGCCTAAAAACATAAAAATACATAGCGTGTTACTCGTTCTAGAAATATCAGAATATATCTGACGTGACCCTATTTCGGGTCTATATAGCTCTAGAACTTCGCAGAATTGTCTATTTACAATTAAAATGACTACACTATCAGCATCAAACTGATCATTAGTTGTCTGGCACTATTCAGGCACATGAATTAATCAAGTACATTTGATATATTTTCGTAACTAAGCCATAGCTGTCTATAGGAATAATTCTACAATTTCACACTAATTTGAACATTAGGCACACCGACTCCGCAAATGTCCAAAACATTCAATATTTTACGGGAAATAAAAAATTTGATTGCACGATAAAAAAAGTATTCGCCAAGCTTAACAAGGGTAATTCGATTTGGTAAGAATGAACCTTCTAAGTCTCAGTCAGCTCCAATTGTTTCGATGACTTAATTCCTTGACTGATACCTTTTATGCTCGAAGTAAATTTGTAAAAGCACGTTTCTAAGCTAAACCGATGTTACGGCTCAAGAGTAACATCGGTGAGGTTCACAAAAACATTTGTTCTGGTTAGATTTCTCCGACGGAAGTAAATCACTCAGCTGGACCCCCTTTCCTTAAGGTCCGAAATTGTTCGTTGATGGCTTTTTCGAAAGCAATCTGCGAGTAACACTAACAAAGCACAACCGGATCATTTTTCAAACATCTTGAAGTGACCACAGTGCGTCTCAT